>UNPR01000047.1:0-247471 GCA_900536425.1 Hymenoscyphus linearis | reverse complement strand
TATCCTAAAATCTGTAATATACTAATATGTTCCCGGGTATAAAAAACCCTATATGCTTAATAGCGCTCACGACTGTTCGCTCTGAAAATACATAAAAAGGAACGAATTTATGTCCCCGTGCCTGGTAGAAGATTTCACCTGGTAGCGATAATTACATTTTTGTACGTAGAGCGTAGTTATAGATAAGAGGCTTAATACAGTACAGGAGTCTACCCAAGCAAAGATCAGAAGGCAGATCGGATTCTAGTCCCTCGAAGGGATGGGGTGCTATTGCCGCTGGGATCATTGGTGTTGGCATGGGAGCTGTTGCCGCCTTGAGCGATAGTCCTTCGAAGAAGGCCACGGAAAATGACAGAGAGAGCAGCTCACCAGATGCTTACGAATATCGTGGTGTAAGATTACGGAATGTTTGGGTGGACTTTATTTGGTGGGTGGGAGTATATGATAAGAGTAGATAGAAACAAGTATATAGAAGCAACAAAGCAATTGGTCAGATAGATCGCAAACTTTAGAATCGCAGGTCCTGTGGCTATTCCTCGGCAAGACCCCCAAGTCCCACAATGCTGCCTTTCATATTCATACACAAATAAGCACCTGGTATCCTAAATCCACCAGCTATACGCCTGTTGGTGGTGCGACTGACCCGCCCCAGTGGCACAGTCGTTCGCGAAAGGATGTAGGGGTTATCGGGTGCTTGAATGAGTAATAATCTTCGGACCTTTACATTAAGATGGCACCGTCCCGAACCTTTTTTTTATTACTGGTTTGGGTGCTTGCGAGTTCTTTTTGTTCAATCCTTCCTTTTCTTTTCTTTTTGGTTGTTGTGGTGGTTTCGCTTAGCGAGACCCACTCTTTTGGCGTCTGAGGACTTGGGTTGGCCGAGGTCGGATCGCTGTGAGATGGTGAATTGGAAGGCTGGACAGGCAGCGTGGGGTATATAGAATCAAGCCTGAAGAAGGACCAGTTGACCTCCAAGACATCCTCACTTCATTCTTTATAAGGCTATCATCACTCAACTAAACTGCATGCCTCCATCAATAATCAAAGTCTGGCCTGTCATGTAATCGCTATCAGGGCTAGCCAAATAGGAAACACATTTCGCCACATC
The DNA here is from genome assembly GCA_900536425.1 of Hymenoscyphus linearis. Classification (NCBI taxonomy): domain Eukaryota; kingdom Fungi; phylum Ascomycota; class Leotiomycetes; order Helotiales; family Helotiaceae; genus Hymenoscyphus; species Hymenoscyphus linearis. The sequence continues at coordinate 246,363 of UNPR01000047.1, read as the reverse complement.
GTCTGGGACACTTAATCTCCCTAATGCAATCTGCTCGCCAAACTTCTTTATCGTTTGTCCTTTCTCAGCCCCGACCTTCTCACCTATCTTTTCATCCAACATTTCCCACATCGCCGTACCCACGATACCAGGCGCGTAACCATTGACAGTAATTTTGTGTTCAGCGATTTCCATTGCAAAAGCTTGCGTGAGCCCTCGAACTGCCCACTTAGAGGCCGAATAATGGGACAAATTTACAAATGGTCGAAAGGCTACTATACTGTTGTACAAAAGATGTACAGTTAGAGGCATGAGTGGGAAAGAAGCGTCGATGAGGAAAGACAAACCTTGCACAACCGAGTAGTTTCCCTCCACTTCCTTGCTTTATCATCTGTTTTGCGGCAACACTGTAACAATTGAACACTCCGTAGACGTTGATTTCAAACATATGACGGAGATCCTCCTCAGTCATCTCAAGCACCGATTTGACTTGACTGATGCCTGCGTTGGCCACCATGGTGTTTAGAGGACCGAGGTTTTGTACAGAGGCTTCGACGAGGGCCTCGACTTCGGAGCGTTTTGAGACGTCGGCTGTGTGTCCATATGCTTTTCTGCCGAGAGCTTGAACTTCTTTGATTGTCTGAAAGTTGTATGAGTACAAATAAAATCAAAGACAATAAGATTTGTGGATATGGGGAAGATACCTCATCGATTCCGGCTTGGTTGAGTGCTAGATCATTGATACAAATATCGTAGCCATCCCGGGCAAGTCGAATCGCAATTGCCTTTCCTCTAAGCGTACCATCAGCGAATTACAGATTACAGAGAATTCGAAAATTTGATCTCTTACATTCCTCTTGCAGCTCCAGTGATAATCGCAGTTCGCTTTCCTTGAGTCTCGGTACCCGCACTGGTGCTGGAATTCTCGGCGCTTGCCATATTGCTCATATGTTATTTGTAATGTTCTTGAGAGAATATCCAATTGAAATTTATGGGAAGAGTAAAGTTCGAAGCTCGAGCTAACAGAACAATTGGCTGCAGCAACCAAGATATTTAAGGAGGGGAGGATACAACCCCGCAGATGATGTTATGCAGGTAGCACGCAGTAGTGAATTTTACCCCACGCTCCACAGCATTTATGTCTCATCTCTGATTTGAGGAGACTCACACAACATGACGTGAGAAGTCTCCTTCGGTAACTATGCCCAGTAATAACCCGGTATTGGCCGGTTTTCCTTCTTCTGCCCTCTCGCTTCCAGAAGAGGGGAGCCGACTACTCGAGTACTGTACTACCGTATATTGATTGTTCGAGCGAAGGCTCTGAATATTTGTTCGACTCTACGCGTTTCAGAATATAAACGTATTGAGACTTAAAACCGGATGCATAATCTCTTCAATGAGGAAATCAAATCTTTCAAATCAGAGCTTGATGTATCTACTTTCTCTTGACGGTTCCAAGGTTGACTGTTTTCGTCATGTGATTGAGACAGGACCAGACAGGTGCATACAGAAAGCTTTGTGGTGCCACTTCTGATGCCACTTTCGATGCCACTTTCGATGCCACTTTCGAGGCCACTTCCGGTTCAGAAATATATCCCGCCGCGAAAAAGGTGGAGGGGAAAGCTTGGGATAGGAGGAAATCACCAAGAGTAACGTTCTATCATCGAAAAAAGGGAATTCCAACTTGAATTTCGAAGCTGCGAATGCAGACAGTGCTTTTGACCCCTCCCACAACATAGAGTATTTATAGATCCAGACCAATGATATTTGGTATTTTTTAACAATTGAGTGGATGGTGCCAGGTTTTGCCACTGTCAGCGGACTCCTAAGCCTCTGTTTGAAAGATGTGGAGACGTGGCACGATAATCCCGTAAAATCTCATTTGAACATCAGATGGTCTTGAAAGAACCCATTTTCAAGTTCAGAATTATCTCATATTGGCAAAGTAATCTCAGTAACGGAACACGGACGATAAAATTCGGTCTCTCGTCGCAGGACAGTGGTGCTAGAGCCTCAACCATAGTAGCAAAATTCAGTAAACCATGACTATCATGACGTACTCCCACCAAAGTATACTGACGGCGAGAAGATGCTGAGGAACAGTGAAAAGAACATAAAAACATAAGGAATGAAATCGAGCGGCGAGAAAGTGGAATTTGACTTGATGGCTGGTGTTTCATTGCGGTATACTGCCCCAATTCTGATTCCCTGACATGAAGCTACGAATTATTGGGGGTTTCAAGTCTGGAATATCGTATTTGTTCATATCTACTAGTAAATTCAGGACGAAGTAGGATTTCCTATGACGGCTTTGTCCCGATAACTGCTATTGACACGGTCCCAAGAGAGTCTGACGACGAAAAACCCCCTTCGATTATCGAATATATGAAGCTGAAAGTTGGAATACCCTTTTGTTGAATGTTCCTAGCATGGAAAATAGAGGTAAATTGTCTACGTGTTGCAAATGTGAAAAATCTCGCCGCAAAAAGAATTCCAAAAACATCTCATGATATCTTGCCATCAAAGCGTAGCTAATATGTGTGACCCTACAGTATTAATAAGCTTATCATTCCAGGCACCCATAAAACACAATTGCCAATTGGATACAAACCGCATACCGCAACGGAATCTTTAATTCCGACAACCGACATTATCTGTGACACTGGAAACAAATTTGGTAAGCCATATATTCCTCGTCTATACGAGTATTTGGCTACGCTCCTAGCTCTTTCCCTTTGGGATTTACCCATACTCCTCAATCTATATTCTCGGATCTACCGATCAAAAAGTATATCACTTGCAGATTCAAGGAAGCGGGTTTCTTGATAGCACTGGGAAGATTTATTGCTGCCTATTATCTGGAGTTGTGATATATCGTCTGCTTAGACGCGAGCTGAGAGGCTTCCGAGTCTCGGATTCCGAAGGAAACTGGTCATTCAATCATCAAAATGTTCCTAAGTTCCTGTACTGGGCTCTTAGCAGTACTCACCACAGTACTAGGCATCAGAGCGCAAAATGTTAGTGGCGTAGTTCTTCAAGGAGTCTCACATGGTGGTCAAGCATGTCCGCAGGGAAGTGCGGATTTCACACTGAGTGTTGATAAAAAAAGGTATTTCTCACCACATGCCCGTCTCTGTCCCTGTTCTCTGTTTACCTCAAACTCTTCAAACTAACCAGATATATTATAAGCATAACCGCAAAATACACAGCTTTTACCCTATCCAGTACAAACTCCTATTTCCAACGCAAAAATTGCCAGATAAACCTTGATATTGCGTATCCGGCCGGTCTTCAATATGCCATTTCTGACACCACCTTTTCTGATTTGGTGAACTTCGAGGCGGGGACTAGTGCACAGCATAGGATTTTGTATTATTTTTCTGGAAGTGAGTTGACTTCTCTTTTGCATCCAATGCTTTATTCTTTACTCCCGCATCGATACCCCGTTTCTTGCACGGCATCAAGATTAAGCAGAGGCTCTCAGGTTCCGACCAAAGGTCACTGCAACATTCTTACGAGGGGCCTGTACACGGGGAATTCACCAATACCGAGGGTTCATCGGCCGACGATAGGATATGGTCGCCTTGTGGGAGGAGCTTGCCGTTGAATATCAATAATGCTGTTGTTTTGAGGGGATCGGGGACAGGAAGGATTGATGTGAGGAGTGTGATTAGTGGACTCGTTTGGAGGTCTTGCTAGCTGAATATACCTAGGTAGGTACATATGATACTATAGACCTAGGTATGATATATAGGAAACAACAGGCAATATACGAGGAAAAAGCGTACCTAGGTACCTAGGTACTTATAGACTTGTCTTGACGTGGAAGAACGTAATTATAGGGTGAAATTCGGGGATTCGGGGAATGATCAGGACCCCGCTTTGGTGACTGTGGCACCCCCCACCCCAGGTTGAGAAGCAGGAGAACATAATTCATGACCATTATAAGCTTCAAAAACGAGACGTCTCGGAAGTTCCCAAACCAATCTCGAGAAGATTTAATCCTCGGCTATACTCAAGTACTTGCAGAGAATGAAGTCATACTTGACCCAAAAATACCCGCCTTAACCTCAAAAATAGGATGTCAGAAGTCAGCTTAGGTTTTCTCGTAGTATCAGGAAACTTCCCCTACAGATACGGGACAGGTACGGGAAGCTCACGCTCACACTCACGCTCACACTCACTCACGCTCACGCCCACCACCACTTTCCACCACTACCATCTCTCAAGAAACGCCTTCACAACGCCCTAAACCGTGCGGCGCCATTGAATGCAACCCCCCGCGGTCCCCAACAGTCAAAGGTAAAGGAAAGGGAGTCATCCCCGCAATGGTGAACCCCCCCCTCCTCGGGACCATGAGGTCGAGAGTGTGCCATTCTTCTTCTCCCTTTGTCTCGAGCGGTAAGTCTCTATATTTCTTTCAAGAGCTTAGCTCAAGCACCCACCGATTTCGTACTTCGTTGCCATATCTACGCACCAATTTGGTTAGAAATTATCCCCACAAGATCAGAAGACAGCCCTCGCAGTATCGCAGCTTATCAGATATGGCGAAGAGAAAGCGGAAGGCCACTGATGCCGATGCCCACCAGGCACTCAATGGTGCCAAAAAGGCGAATGTCTGGTCCTCTCCCGGAACCGCCGCATTTGATTTCCGAAGTAAGTCTCCCCAATCCAATTGCAAGAAATTTGCTAACGATCTCCAGGTGATGTCGTAACTACACCCACAGCTTCCATGCTAGAAGCCATAACGAACACTACCCTCCTTGACGATGTCTTCGCTGAAGACCCCACCACAAATGACCTCGAACAATACCTTGCCCGACGCACCAACCATGAAGCTGCCCTGTTCGTCCTCTCCGGCACGATGGGCAATCAGCTCGCCATCCGATCCCACCTTTTCCAGCCACCCCACTCCGTACTCTGCGACTACCGCGCACATATCCTCGAATGGGAAGCTGGAGGGGTGGCAAGTCTATCTGGGGCTCTGGTCAAGGGTGTTGTGCCAGAGAATAAAGTGTATTTAACGCTCGAAGATATCAAAAAGAATGTCATTCTTGGGGACGAGATACACGGCGCGCCTACACGGGTCATCTCCCTCGAAAATACGCTTGGGGGAACGATAATGCCCTTAGAAGAAGTAAAGAGGATTTCTGCGTTTGCGAAGGAACATGATATTAGACTTCATCTTGATGGAGCTAGATTATGGGAAGCTGTCGTCGCAGGCGCTGGCTCGTTGCCGGACTACTGTCAAGAGTTTGACAGCGTAAGTCTTTGTTTCTCAAAGGGACTGGGAGCTCCTATTGGAAGTGTCCTCGTAGGAACCCAGAAATTTATCAAGCATGCGAGGTGGGTACGAAAGAGCATTGGTGGTGGGACAAGACAACCTGGTGTTCTCACCGCCGCAGCACGAGTAGCCGTTGATGAGACATTTGGGAAGGACGATAACGGCAAAGATGGGTTATTGAAAAAGAGCCATGTTACGGCGGAAAGAATTGCGAAGAATTGGACTGACATGGGTGGGAAGTTGTCTCAACCTACAGAAACAAACATGGTCTGGCCGGATCTAGATGATGCCAATTGCTCTGGAGACGACTTTGTTGAACTAGGAAAGGATAATGGGCTGAGGCTTCTTTCTGGGGGCCGCTTGGTTGTTCATTATCAGATCAGTGACGAGGCTGTTAATAAGTTGGAGCTTGTCATGAAGGAGGTTATGAAGAAGAGGGGCCAGAATGGATTTGCCAAGAAGCAAAAGGTGGGTGAGAGGGAATATAAGTGATTACCCAATGAACCGCGATTTTTGTACAGACCAAGAGTTACATCTCAGTTCAAATACTACCATTCCTCTAATGACTCTCAATCCCCAGACTTTGGCATGTTGTATGTCTGCCCTGTAAAACTCAAAGTATTCAATTGAAATAATGCTCTGGAAGTTGTCATTCTTCCCACTATTATAATAAGCCTGTCTAACTGCGAGCCACAGAGCCAGACGGACATCAAGGATTTTCTTCCGCACTCTGGCGAATCCAGAGGCTAAGTAATATACTTTGATTATCATCGCTTAATGTCCATGGGGGGGCCTCCCTGGTCAGAATCACATCCCGCTAGGCTACATATCAGCGCCAACTATATATCGTGGATAGAGTGACTTACAGCCCTCAGCACTGCGATCCTCTGTGTATTTGATGGCGAATACGGGCGATGGATCCTGAGTATGCTTAGCTCACCACTTCTAGAGGTAGTGATTTATAAACTTGCGCTGTATTGGATATTAATGTTGATGTCTGGGTTGGGGAGAGCTTCTACGTTGGCAGTGAGAAATGCTGCGACGGAGAGAGGGCCAGCGCTTGAGTGAAAAGCATGTTGTACAGTGCCTAGGTATGTAACCTGATCATGATTTGAGTCTGAGGGCTAGTTGATTGAGCCTCTGAAATCCGACAGAAGGATATTGGTTGGAGAAATGGAGGGAGATGAAGCGGTTTTTATAGATCTTTGGTAGGATCTTATTTCATAAGTGTGACTTCCTTACCTTGAACCTTGGCCCCAATAGAGATGTATATATCTAGATATAAGTTGACTGTTATATAGAAAGTACAAGATTCTTCTCTTGTGCTCCAGTACAGGTTGATTTGATTATGTTACAATGATGTACTACGGAAGCTGTGTCAGTACTACCAATCTACCCCAAGCTTGGACACAGGCAATAAACCTATTCATTTTCTCGTATCATTATAATTATATTTCCAAAGCGTTCTGCAGGTGGGGAGGGTAGAAGTGTTGAACAATCTATCCATCATGGTAAGTGCAGGTTGGCTATATAGTGCAGGTAGGTACCTAGCCCTGCACATGCCCTGGTACTGTACATATACTCTCACATGACTCTGACTCTGGGTCAATTAGGATCCAGGGGTTGACCTGGAGGTCCTGAAGTGCCTTCAGTTTCCTAGGCTTCCTCACTCTTGGCAAGACAACCCAGCTCAGTGCTCACCACGGAGAGGGAAACAACATCGTTGCTATCATCTAGAGTCTCAAATTGCCCATGCAGGTGATTGTTCAGACGGGAATGTACGAAGTGAATCTGAAGTACTCTAAAGAGTAAATTGTTGCGCAGGCCAGCAGTCTTTACCAATGTTCGCATTAGTGACTAAGATATATAACATATGTTGGGAATGTCTGATATCAGCTCGTCTTCTGTTCAGTTATTCCTCTCCCACCTTCCCTGCAAAAGGCCTACCAGACCATTCTTAAAATTATGCTTTCTAGTCAAGTCTGGCTGGTGGTTCAAGAGAAGCGCCGTAATCAACTTACTCAACTGGACTACCCCTCTCAGTCAAGGGAGATTACATTCACAATTCCTGCAGCTGAGAACATACATAGTCGCCTAAAGGCTCATCTATAAACCCACATCCTCTCTAGGAATTTTCTCTTTCTTAATCTTCACATCACCAACCTTCCGCAAAATCCAATCAACCATCTCAAATCTTGACTTATCACCCGCAACTAAGCAATAAATAGAATACGAAGACCCTGTACGTCTTCAAATACTTCAAAACAACAGCTTTGTAATCTATTCTCTCGCTCCTGGGACCCAAACTACCGAAATCAAACATGTCTTCAACCATGTCCAACGTAACATCAGACTGCTCCTCACCATCCAACCTCCGACAACACCTGCAAGCACTCAACAAAGCCCTGTCGTAGAAAATGGAAAATACGTCCCCCCTCAACTAAGAAAAGACTGGAATCCCAACAAGTATGGCAATGATGGCAAATACATGGATCCTCAACCAAACGATATCAGGTTAAAACTTCCAGGACTTCCAGGAGTTGATGTCATTTACGGTCACGTGGGGCACCGTGAACGTTCTGGTTGTACTCCCGTCCCATACACACCAAATCAGAGCCAATAACAACGTTTACGAGTTCAAAACGGCGGAGATACAAGATATAATATCCCAAAGGACCTAGAGATACCAATCTACATGCCCTTGATATTCCATAATACCAACGAGTATGGCCTGGGTGAGAAAACAACGATGTCTACACCACTAGACTACCTTGACTCCAAGCAGCTCAGGGATGGACGTCATATTGTGGGTGCAACGAAAGTTCTTTATAGATTCTCAGCAGCTCTAAATGACGGAGAGAAGTCTGAGTATGGTGGTGATCTTTCCTGGTTTGAAAATGGTGGAAAAGAAAATTCGAGGGTGCTTAAGTTTGCTGATGTTGAGACTTGTACTCCTGGCCATAAAAACAGATTGAGAGGTCATGGTGGTGATTTTGGCTATGTTGGAAAGGAACTCAAGGAGGGAAATCTTGCTATTGATGTTGGTTTTATGGATCATCTTCTATGATGTATTGAGTTTTACGATTCCAGAATTTCAGAAATGGGCAACACCTTGGCTTTGGATATGGGCAGGGAAGCTTTTGGTTATTGGAGACACTGCAAAACTGTTTCGATGAAACGTTGTGGTCGTAGTTATGGCTAGGATTGGACATGAAGAAGTTGTTGATCTAGAATAAAAATATCGTGTTGGTGGGGCAGAGTAGGTTATAGATTAATCACCCTAGGTAGTCTGAAATGAAAAAAGTGGTGGATTTATAGGTTCAATCGCTTTGTAGTAAGAATTATACTGTAGGACGATTTGAACAAAGTTCTTTTGCAATTACTCAACAGTACATACCGCTTTGTCCCTTCTAGCAGTTGGGTTTTCACCGTATGTCCTTTCATGGTAAATTTCTGAATTTCTGGTGTTTTGAAATAGTGTACATTAAAGTGGAATTCGTGAACTCCAGTTAAAATAAATGCGAAAACATCTTGCTTTGACATACTCTCTGTTTGCAAATTTAAACAGTATTCTTTGGGCGAGAATCAAGCTCCACTTCCTGGTGATTCCAGTAGTGGCTTTCAATTGCTATCATACGATGATCAAATTGGTGTAAGAAGGTCTGATAAAACAGCTAATAGGGTACAAGGAGGCAACACAACCTTATGTAAAAGGCAGCCAGACACGCCAGGGGACCTTTTGTTTTGCACTAAGGCTAAACGAAACCCATGTCTGCCAAATGACTCCCCACACCAAGAACAACCTTGTCTATACGTACTTCTTACAACAACATCCTCATGGAACGATACCTATGAATCTCCTGGATAGTCTTAAAATATGTTTTCTCAAAGTCAGCTCTGAATTGAGTATGCACAACATGGCTTGCCAGATTGGATCAGCCAGGTCTCCGTACTTCCTTCCCCTGTCTACCATCATCTTGCGACAATGGAACTCTTCGCGATCGCAGCAACACAGCAAGAAGATTGTGGTTTGTATTCGCAACATGGATACTTCAAACATGATAGCAAAGGCCCCAGAAGTTCTTTTAGAAGGCCCAGTCAAGGTAAGCTGCTCCAGAAAACCCCAGTTTAAACAATTCTGATAGCCTGGCAGTTGACAGCCTGGCATCCATGCCTTGAGCTCAGCGATGACGAGGAGGGTAAGACTCGCTGGCGCATCGTGATACGCACTGAGAATGAGAATGATGGAACTTTTATCGTTCTGAGAGAATTGGCCAACGAGTCCTCTAGGACACTGTATGTCATACCACCACCAGTGCCACAGAAAATTAGAAATCGACGAGAGCAAAAGCAGGCAAACCACTTCGCGCGTTGGAAACGCCGACAAATAATCATCACTGTCCGGCTAGAAGGCTATGGCTGTAACTTTCCGTCAATATTCACACACAAGCCTATCAACTTCGCCGCGATGGCAAGAAAGTCCATGCGGCAGGGAGATTCGCCAGCCTCCAACATCGATCTCGAGGACAACCAGCCCGAAACTTTCAGTGTATCGGTCGCGTTCCACAAAGCGTTCCTCAAGTTCGTCGCAAATAAATTACTTATCGGCGTCAAGGCTCCAACCCATCGCAATCGATCAACCCGAGTCACAAAGGGACTTGACCGCGGAGCTAGCAATGACGACCAAGCAATTGCTGAGATCAGCAACTGGGACTGTGGAGGTGTGGATGACACAAGTATGAACGGCATCAAAATTCACCATGTAACCAGAAGCTGGCACGAGGAAGAGTTCGACAAAAATGCGACTTACGGTCGATATCGAGTGTTTCTTTTGAGCAACCTTCGGCACTCTTGGAGCTACGAGGAGGAAGGACAGGAGGATACGGATGGGGTAGAGGAGCTCATGGATGAGGTAGAAGAGGCTGTGGAGGATGAAGAAGCGATCACTTATTGGGAAATTGAGGAACCGATATTGTTGGAATGAGTGACGACGATATGGCAGAGTGAGCCTTGGGAACTGGACTGCAACGGAGCTTTTGGAATTGTCAGACTACTGCCTTGAATTTTGAGATCATTCTGATTTGTGGAGAACCTACAATAGAATACCCGTCATGACTCCCTTGTTGCTCTGATAAAGATACATCAGTTGTGAAACAATAGCGTTGGGTTCTGCCCTCCTATTTCCCATAGGATATTGTAACCTCCCCATATTAAGGGTGAAGAAGTGAGCGTGAGTGGTTTATTTGGCAAAAGCCAACTTATCCCTTCAACCCTATCTTAGAGGTAAATGGCGCCCAAATTCACAAGTCTCCATTATCCTTTCCCCATATTGGTTTCCAGCTACATATTGCTATTTCGGTAGCCTTGTCCACTGCCATAGGGACGAATTGAGAGACTCCCTGTGATATGAATGTGATGTGATGTCGTTTCAGATGATAATAAATGTCTTCTTTACAGGGGCAGTTGACTGCCTTCAAACAGTATTGACTACTTTCAAAACTTACCACATGAACTATATGTTTATATCTCTCATTCAGCGGAAGCTTCTTCATGTTCTATGGACCAGCGTGAAAACGCCAATTTACGATGATTGAAGATACTAGATAAGCACAGATTAGTCAAATGACGAATTTTATGCATGAATGTTGTACAATTGCGTTTGGTCTCTCAAGCAGCTGTAAAAAAGTGTGTTCTCATTGCCCCAAGAAAAAAATCTAATGCAGCAAGACTAGCATCAATTGCCGGTTCACTGACCAGAAGTCAATAGTAGAAGCCACATACCAGAGATGAAGTATTGAAAGTGCTTACCCCTATTGAAATCAGCAAAGTCTTGAAGATGTTGCTGTATTGAGTTCTAGTTTGGTAATGATTCATACGCAATTTCGCAAGTAATGTTGAAGACAAGTAGTAGAATGATAACTTGATATGTAGCGACAAGTGTGAGTCAATCCACCAAGGACTGTAAAGAGTATCTACATCAGAGTTGGGAATATTGAATAGGACAACAGATTCACTATGATCAAGCACCATGCTTTGTGTGATAATCTTATCTATAAACAAGCTTTGTGATCCCTTCACAGATTCATGCAAGACCTTTGCATTTTGCGAAAGAACCCATAACTCAACATAATTGACTAACTGGTTCCGCATCACCAAGGAGCTTTGATATGGAGACACAAACAAGTAAGATACTGAGAGTTGTTAAGTAAAGCGAGATTATTAATTTGTTTGATATACAGATCGTGACCACACAACGTGGTATTTGAGGCAGGAGGCAGTTCATTATGCGAATATCTTCGTTGGAGAAGACAGGGGTGATGGATTACAGGAGCTGCAGATGGTACCTCCGATCTCGCTACCGTCTTCTCCTCCGTCACCACGACTGGGCCCACATTTTTTGGCTCCTTTGACAAGTTCCTCCTCACCTGTCTCTCCTGTCTTATCCGTCCCTCTTTCCACACCTTCTCCATCTCCACCTCTGACCATCTCTCACTCCGCCAACTTGCAACACCATTTATCCACAATGGCTACGACAGAACTTGCTACAGTTGTTTCTCTGGCTTTCATAGGGGCTGATGCGACAGAGACTTCTGAACTCTCTGGTCTGGACTCGTCATCTTCGTCTGACGATGGAAATGACGAAGCGTGCGCAGATATTCCTTTAGATGGGCTGTTGAAAATAGAGAAGAGTCTTGAAATAACGACCAACAAAACCAATAACAATGAAAATATGGGACAACAATCTAGCACTCCATCAACAGAAAACACTTCTACTACCAACTCTCTGCGACACAGAACTTCTACCTCACTACTGCAAGCCTACCCTCAAACGGGGTTCATCTCTCCCATACCTGTATCTTCTATTAGATCCGATACTATCGTTTCATCTTCAACAAGTCAGACCTCATCTGACCCAACAGGAGTTCAAGACACAAATTCTTTCACGATTGCACCATCTGCTGGACAAAGTGAGACCAGTAGCGAAGACCCAATTAGCGAAATCTACAACTCAATCTACGACGACCCAAACATGACTGAAGAACAAAGACAGCGAGCTGAAAAGCGAGATATAGAGCGCGAGGAGATGGTGATGGCAGGTTTCGGATTTAAGGAGGCAATGGTAACTGAAAGCGAACTCAAACTCTTTGAAATCCCATCACTTTCACCATACCGAGTCAGACAGTTCTCTCCCTTACGAAGCTATTGGGTCCTCCCATCAAGCTGTGGTGATCTGTATGATTCAGACGATGAGACGAACTCAGATGATTGGGATGACATAGATATGTCAGAAGAGGCTGAGTGTGGTTGTGTTATCAAGGATGGATCTCCCCAGCTCTAGTACCGCTATCACATACTCCCAAAGTTTTGTCTGCGGAACTTTTAGGACTGGGATAGTAGCGATGCTATGAGCAAGAGCATATTATGGAAACTGGTTTACTGAGCTGGAGAAAATACAGCAAACTAGAAGACAATTCATGTATCTGCGTGGGGACATTGAAGGGAGGAATTGATTTGTTGCGCTGATTTTGTTATGCGGTAAATTTGCATGCTGAGAAGGGGCTTAATAGGACGATTAGCTCATTCATGATTGTAACCAAGACCTATAACCAGTGGGTTTTATCTGACCTCTGTGGGCGAAATAAATCTTTGATTTCCAAAGTGTTAGTCAAGATCCTTGTGCACACCTTCTGATTGGTTATACCAAGTATCTTTCACCTCCATTGGACTTTACTTTCCATTACTAGTGACCCACAATAAAAGAAATCTGCGATTTATTAATTAAAGCAGCAACCTTATACAGGTTGTGTCATGGCCATAATCAAGATCCTTATTAAACAAGAGTTTGGGCGTTTGGTAGGCTAAAGATTCTTACCATTTGACCAAGATTTCAGCAAATGCAGTACTCAGAGTAAGCCACTTTTATTTTGTCTTCACCAGGAGCTTGAAATGAGATTGTGGATTATTTTGTCAGCGTGTGCTAGGATAATTGTGCTTTAAAAATAAGGGTGCTGTGTGACCTGATAAGCAAACCTAATGAGGTAATTCTGATTGTGCTGTAATAAAGGAACATATGCCCTTTAATCCACTATAGTATGGTATTGGTGACCTCATGAAGAAACTTAGTAAACTAAATAGTTTCACTGATGTTCTAGCTTCACCGAAATATGGGCCACTCATTAATTCAATCAGAACAGTTAGCCTTGGCGCTATCCCCAATGGAGATAATAAAGCTAAGCAATCTACTTCAATACAGAGCCTACCAAACTTTAGGAAGAATTCTAAAGCATTAGTGGGAACGACCGCCCCAGGCCACTTCAAAATTTGTGAGAATACCGCGTCATGTTCATCTCTGCTCTGGAATACCGCACTAGTTGTGTCCATCATGTTTTAATATATCCGCCCCCTCTTGACGACTCGTCTTTCTTTCCAGAACCTACCATCGAGTACGAAGTTACCATTATTAAACTCAAGAAATCTGCGAAATCCCCAGAAAATAATTTTCAGACCCAAATACAATTTCTTAAACCTCACAACTCCAACCAACTGTAAGATTTACATACATACACATACGCCATACCAATACAGCTCGGTATATTATTCCAACCGCCTGAACTTATTTATTCAACAAAAATGTCACCGGAGAAGGTCCAAGAAAACGCACCAGCAGCATCTACAGAGGAGAAATTCGATTGGGCCGACGATGTTAACGAAGCAGTCAAGTCCGGCATGCTTCCAGACTGCAAGACCTCTGAGGTAAGCAATTAATCTAGAATACATAAATTTATGAATGTTCACATGCTGATACCAATACAGGAAACAACCAGCTACCTCCTCGCCAAGATTGAGGAGTGGAGTCAGAAGAAAGAGTACACTACTACTGGATCAGACCAATCCTCACGAGATGCAAATCGAGCCACCGAGACCACCCCAGAAGAGACCAAATCACATTACTTCGACGAGCTCCATGCATTTATCAACCAAACAGTAGTAGGGTTTCCTTCAACAAAGAAAATAGCGCCCTCAGTTCCTTGCGGCAATTCAGAAGCATTTGGGGACACAGATTCATCTGATGTAAGTGCGCTCCTGAATTTTCCTTATTTCATGTTCCTCTATACCTAGTATACCAACCTCTAGAACTAGGCAGTCTTTGATCCACTCATCGAGATGTTGGAAGACTGGTCATTCGGGGATTCCAAAAATATTACCGCCAAAAAAGTAATTGCCACACCCAATGAGAGGGCCCATAAGCTCAATTTTCAAATCTCAAATTCAGTAAAGAAGCAAAAGCTCACTGCTCATGCCAAAGGTACTGAATGCGACATCAAAGATCGCAAAACTTGTGAAAATCAGTTTGAGGACGAGGACATAGCAACCAGTATTCCGCTTATGCACTCCACTACAGAACAAACCCCAGTTTCTGAGAAGATCGATCATTATATAAGTACTGATAATGATGTGTACGATACAAGGGAATCATACATGGTGGCACTAGTACGTTGGTTTGAAGTATGTCCTCGAGCGAACCTCCCCCCGCACTGCGAACGCCTTGATCTCAGTGAAGAACCAGTGCAAGAACCTATGCCACGTCGTCCACTCGGAGTACCCGAGTGCAAATTACTACGAAATATGGATCAAAAAGTCGCAATTGCTTACGCAAACATGACGACATGTGGTGGTTTTATTGAATGGATGGAACTTGCGTCCGATGGCATAAGGGTAGAAGAAATCCCCGTTACCCAAGCGGAGAGGAGGCTGATGAGAGAAAAGAAGCTGGGACATTACCGGAGTAAGCCTAGCGCTCTAAGAAGGTGTTGGACCATTGAATCGTCGATAGAATAGAATGCTTCTCTTGTTATAGGGTTGTGTTTATTGATCCTGTAATGGAAATAATTCTTAGCAACTACCGTTCGCTTGAGGGATGCGACGGCTCAACACCTGTACGCGGTGCATCCTACGAACCTCTAGCTAGGGCTTTCGAGCCCTAGTCTAGAGAGCTAAGATTGAGTCAATCGCGAGTGACCGTACTCGCGCGTAAAGCAGTTTTTAATAGCGGAAAGCGTCACAATTCTCGACTTCTAGTAGCGACCTTGATACTACTTCTTTTATGCCTTCCTCTATCTACTCGTCCGCTACCCTACCTACTCACTCTACCTCGATTCTCTGCCAAGCTGGTCTTCTATATAGATACCCACGACGATATATATACCCTCTAGCTAGGGAGGAAAGGCGCGGGAGCTATATTCGGAGGGGTAGGGAGGGCTTACTTGTCCTAGGGGGGTAGGAGGGGGGTAACACGGAGGGAGACAGGCAGGCTACGAGGAGAGGGGATAAAGGCCGCTAAATAGGTTATTTCGGGGTTTTTCAGGCTATTCCGACTTTCGATTTCTATACGCGCTAAGACTTACGATAGGGCAGGGTAGCCCTACCCTTCTTGCTTACTACTTAGCTACTAGGCGGAGATACTATTATATAGGTCTAATAAGGCGCATTTAATTCCGTTCGAGTACCTAGGATCTATACTCTAAAAACAAAGAAAGACTCTACACGCCTAGGCCCTATAGGCTCGGAAACTACCTCGCTATAGTAAATGATTAACGACCTAACTAGCGGGGTTAAGTTTATACGTATTAACCTTTTTATTTAAAATACTTTCTTTAGCTTATATAGCACTGTAATACCGCGGGATTAGGGACCCTGGCTTATTTAAGGGGGGCTTTTTAGCTATCTCCGTTTTTGGCTCCTTTAGAATAGGATATGTGTATAATAGTCCTTAGTTTAGCACGCCCTTATACCCCTAGGGAGATTATAGGAGACCCAGCTTCGCTGGTGATCCGTTCGGCGTAAAAATACTACTACTACTACTACTACTACCGTTCGCTTGATTTGTGGTCGAAATATTGGATTACAACTGTAAGATTACTATTGTTTGATTAGGAGGGATGGGCGAACTATATGGCAAACTATAATGAACAAAACGTATTGTCCATATGCACATGATAATTCTTGAGAGCATGATTCGTGGAGCGTAGGCAAATATATTGAGCAGGGTGACCCGCAATAAGGCTGATGGCACAAGGTCTTCTATCTATTGTGTAGCGTTTAAACAACGCAAAGCTGATCATTGCCCCAATTATGTCAAAAGCTTTGTCATGACTTTTATCAAATAGTTTGTCCTGCTTGTCTAGCAGAGTATTAAATTCGAGTAGTTGAGTTGAGTAGGACTACCTACTCTACTTTACTTTAAAATTTGGTAAGCTTTTAATTGACTCAAACACTATTTAAATAGCACAGAGCAAGTTAGCGCAGGTCCTTGTAGCGTGTCCAGGATACTCTAGAGTACTCTAGCCAGCCAGTCAAGTCTTAATCTAGTAGAATGATAACAGTAGTAGCTATTCTATTATAGCTATACAAGGCACGTTGACATAAATTCGTTCCTTTTTATGTATTTTCAGAGCGAACAGTGTCACGTAAGCGCTATTAAGCATATAGGTTTTTTTGTACTAGGGAACATATTAGTATATTATAGATTTTAGGATAAACATTAGTATAAACATATACTCGACCCGCCTATAGTACCTGTAGTAGTAAAAACGTATAAAATGGGGACGTATTAGAATAGAGCCTAGGGATATTCTTTAAATACCTTCTCGTCCTTTCTAGCTTACTGGCTGGCTGTGTACCTGTTTAGCTGTCTGGCTGGCTCTCTGGCTGGCTGTGTACCTGTATAGCTGGGTGGCTGTCTGTCTGGCTGTATAGCTGTCTATCTGGCTGTGTACCTGTCTACCTGTGTACCTGTCTGGCTGGCTGGCTGTCTGGCTGGCTGTCTGGCTCTCTCGCTGGCTGTCTCGCTGTCTTGCTGTTTAGCTGTCTGGCTGACTGACTGATTGACTGACTGACTGTATAAATGGATGGCTGACTGGCTGGCTGGCTGACTGTGTACCTGTTTAGCTGTCTGGCTGTATAGCTGTCTATCTGGCTGTGTAAATAGGCACGATTTCAACGATATTTCCTTGGCGCGATATCTAAGTGAATAGAGCCTTACAAGATGACTTTTCAAATCACAACAAGCTTGTAAAGCTAGGGGTTTACATAAAAACAGTTGTGGAAATTCGTTTTGAAGAGCTCGATTTTAGGATGATCTTTTTATATTTTAGTTACTATTCATAGTAAACTACGTAAATATTATTTATGTAGTTATGTCGGTACAAAAGACTGTTAGGTCCTAGGTTGTTAGTTGAATAATAGTTGTAGGATTCAGAAGGACTAGCTACTTGATTATATACTAGGTTATTTGGTGGCGTCGCTAGGGCTTCGTCAGCTCGTCAGGGCTGATCACGTGATGCCTCCCAAACTATGCCACATCCAGAACCTATTCACTTATCCCACTACTATTCACTTATCCCACGTCGCAACAAGTTAGTACTAAACTTAGTCACCTATATGTTTACTCTACGTAATTCAATTAGTTAAAATAGCCAATCAAGCTCTCAATACGCTATACTACGCTAGACTAAACTGTTGCGATATAACTTTGCTATTTGCTATTTACTTTAGTTTGTACTTGTTTTACGCCTGCTATATAGATTGGTTTGTATAGGCCTTGTTTATAGAGGGTAATCTAGGGGAGGATTATGTGACCTACGGGTATAAGAAGGACCTATAGCCTGCACTCTACTTAGCTCTTTATATAGAAATACGAATGTAATACACTTAGTTGCACCTATATCTTGACTACAATAGTTAACTAATAGAAATATATCTAGACCTATTCAAGGATAGGTAAAGTTACGTATATAGTAGTGAATAGTATTTCCCCTCCTTTCCTTTCCAGGCCCTTTAGAAAGGAAAAGGACAGCCCTTACCTTTAGCTTAGAGTAGGAAGGAGTAATAGAAAGCTAAGATGAATAGGAAAGGATAAGGAAAGGCTAGGTTTAATATAGGGATAGAAAGGAAAGGCTAAAAATAGGTTTAACTTTAAGGTTATTTATAAATTAAATTTTAATAACTATAACTAGTTATATACCCGCCGAAAGCTCCTTAGGGGTACCCTAATTACCTCTATCTTTCTACGTTCTAGCTCTTTATCTATCTAAAATTATCTATATTTATAAATACTACATTACCTCAATTATATTAGGTTAAAGTCGATTCCTTTGTCCTATTATTCATAGCTTTACTTACGAGAATACTCGCTTATAATTACTTAATATAGCGGGTATTATAAGTATACTAAGAGCTATCTTAGTAAGTCGTTAAGTTAATAGAGACTCTAACTGTCGGATCTAGTATTAAGTAAGAATTTTATCCTTAATCCTAAGAGGGCGCTAGCTAATCTAAAATCTAAGCTCGTTAGATATATCTATATCTATATCTATAGCGTAAAGAATAGATATATTGTTATCTTAATTAAATACGTCTAGCGTACGTAGACGCTTTACACCTTTAGAAGTAGTATTTTTAGTATTAATTAGTAGGTACCTATATTTGCTTCTCTAGAGTCTAAATAGCGCCTTCTTTCTACTCTATTTAGTTTCTTCTTATAGGTTATAGCTAGGAAATGTAGTAAATATTAGCTAAACTTAAAAGAGAATAAGAAACTAATAATTTATTGCATATAGAAGCCCCGCTCTATACCCCTAATACTAGGCTGTCTTTTTTAAGGTCTTTAGCGTATACGACTAGTAAATTATATATCGAAGCGAGCTAATCTTAATCTTATTTTCCTATAGAATCGAGTCAACTAATAAGGTATATTCGATTTCGGTTTTAGTATTAACTAATCGTTCTAGGGTTATAGGTCTACGAATAAAGCTTATGTTAGCTGGGGTATTACTAGTAGCTAAGGAAGTCAAGGTAGAAGATATAGAGATAGTATTATCTTCTAGATAAGGCAGATCGTTCGCCGCTACTAAGTTAAATATAACCTCTTCTCTAAATAAACAAAGCGCGCTAGCAGTAGATCCTAACCATGACTATAAGGCTATTAGGAATAGCCTTGGATCTAGATTATTAGTAGTAGGGTAAGGGGTCGGCGTTTCTAAAGGAGCTATATTATATAGGAATCGATTTATACTAAAAAAGGTTCTATTATTAGGGCTAGGTATATTAAGGATATTTAATAGATTTAATAGATTTATAAGTAGAATATCTAATAGATTCTATAGGAATAGGCTAAGCTATTTTTAGTTATATCTACTAAATTATATCTACTAAATTTAAATTCCTAATAATTTTAAACAACTAAGACTAACTAAGACTAACTAAGACCTACTATATCAGCCTTAGGACCACTCCTAGCATTTTCTATCCGATACTCTAGCGAGGATAGGAAGATACGATTAGCTCGGATTAGAATAAAAAGGAAAGCCTAGTAATCTTTATAGAATAGAACGGAGATTCCTATAGATAGGAATTAAGGGGAGTAGCGAGGAGAGGTGATACCATTCACACCTAAGTTCAATATTACTATAGCCTTAGGGGGTAAGGAGTCTTTGTCGTAATCTTCTATATTGTATTTAATATTATAGAATTCTACTTAGTCTACCCTATTATACTAGGAGACCTAACTAGTAGTGTAAAACTGTACCCCTTCTAGTAGTAGCATCTCCTCGATATTTTCAGGCTCGTTACGCTTTTCTTACTCTTAAGTAATTATACTTTATACCTAAGATGACGGATTAATATAGAATTCGTCTACAGTGTATGCAATCTCCCCCCCTTTCCGCTCCCCTCCTTTCCTATCCGCACTTCTATCCGTTCCTATCTGTATAAATTAGCGCGTTATCCTTCCTTTTCCTATCCGAACTAATCGCCTCTCCTTCTCCTCTCTAGGGTACCAGATAGTAAAGGCTAGGAGTGCTCCTTAGACTACCTAGGTAGGTCTGAAATATAGGTTTAAATGTAGAATTAGGGGTAGAATCAGGGGTAAAAAGTACTAGTGACCTCACTTTGTAGACCTCACTTTATATGCCTACCTAGGTACGCGCTTACGTAGTTGACTTACGTAGGTACCTCACGCATTTACGCATTTACAGCTGATTTTACGCGTACGTCATATAACCTTATTTCAGCCTCTCCTTCCTGCTCCTACCCACTCCTTCCTACTCCTTCCTTATCCTCTCCCGAACCTAGCCTTTCCTTGTCCTCTCTTTTCTAGCTAATATTCCCGTCACTCGTTCCTTCTCCTAGCTAAAAAAAGTATGGTTCCCCTTCTCCTTTCCGGAGGGCCGGAAGAGGAAAGGAGGGGAGATTCCAAACACTGTTCGTCTATATATATAGTATTCCTAGAAACTAAAGAGGGGTTAGAAGCGGTAGTTAGACCTATACGCCGCTCTTTCTTTATTATTTTTAGTAGAGGTAACCTTCTTAACATAGGCTATTAGTTACCGGCCGCCCCCGTTAGTATTTCTTTTTAACATACGCTATATTTAACGTTCTTATACCGGTAGACAGTAGAATACAATCTGACTTCCGAGAGGGTATTTCTATATAGAGCTTCGAGAAAGGGAAAATAAGTATCGTACACATAGGCTTTATTACTCTAGACTAATGTCCTAGGACCTTTAACCTCGGCCGAGTATAGTACTTTACTTCCTAGCTTACTTAAGTGTACTAGTTCTTCTATTTCCTACTATAGGACTCGAAGATGTTATTATCCTTAAAATCTAATGTAGCGAAATATAGCTATAATTATAAGACAACACGTTGAAAATTTACTCTTCCGATAAGTAGAAGCTTCTTTACGTTCTAAAGTACTAGGGGACGGAGAGCGGAAAGGATTGGTTCGTGTTACGTGGCCTATTTTAATAGTTTAGATTATTGTTTACATTTATATAGGATTACGAACTCTCGAGTTTTAGTGTTATAGACCGTGCGCACGGAGTAGTGACTGCCCCTGGTGGCCCCTTTTTCCTCGCTTAATATAATCTCCTGCTTCTTCAGCGTGAAGTCGCCAAAACTCAACCATCCAAGGTTAAGCGACTTTAAGAGAACTAATACGGTAGCAAGGTGAAGTGCAAGAGGCCTTTTGGAATACCTTCCCTGGGTGAATTTGCTTTGGATATGGCGTTTTTTGAAAGCAAAGAACCAGGCTGAGTGTCCATGGAGCTATGCTAGGTCGGAGCGTCGAATCTAGCCCCTACACTATGCCAGATGCGGCAGTGTGTGGGGAATAGGGAGAGGACGAGGAGGAGAGGGGAGAGAGTAGTACTGAAAAGAGAAGCCCTCGTAGATTTTCCAGGCACGAGAGAGCACGTACTCCCACCATTCCCATTTCTAGTTAAACACCACTACGACCAGATAACGACCTTCATCGACAACTGTTCCTTTTGAATGTGCTGTATCGAATCTTGTATCAAAAACTGGGTCTTCTGAAGACAAGTCTTTAGAGCTCTGCTCAAGATATTCGACGCTCCTTTAAACAACCATATGATAACGATAATCTCGCGCCATGATCGGTTGATATGCAGTCCTCCTCAGCTGTTCAATCCCCAAGAAACACAGTTACACAACTGCGAGGCAAGTATATTGGTATTGTCTGGGAGGGCTAACCTACCTCTCTCAGCTTCAACGAGCAGAACTATCTAACTTGTCTCTCCGCTAATAGGTAATTACTCTCCTCCGCCGCCCCCTTCAATGTCAACGATGGCTTCATACCCAGACGAGATGAACTATATAGCGATCGCCTCCCATCTACCAAGGCACCAAAACAACAGCATCGAATATAATAACATTTTCAATGACTATTCAGATGTAGATAAAGATTGGGCTAAAATCCAGCACGAACTGGTATTGAATCATATTGATGAGTACACGTACACAGGCGATGAACTGTTTCGGAATCCTTTGGGTGGCCCCAACGAGCCAATGCCACTCACATATAATGAGATGGGTGAAATGCAAGGCATGGCTAGTTCCAAGAGCCACGTTGATACGACGGCATCTTACGCAGAAAATAGCAATTATGAGTCTACATTTCTGGACTTATACGACTTTGCACAAGACTGGCCAAACCATGATGTATCTGACATTGGATTGAATCGAAACTTATCAGTGGAAGTTGAGGCCTTGTTAGAGTTGGGTGGCCTGACAGAGGATCAAAGCCATGAATGGAGCACAGTAGAGGAAAACGAAAACTCAGAGGAGTTCAATCACCGCCAACCACAAAGGCAAAGGCGGAAGCGTTCTATTGAGGCTCTTTATGGCGAAGATGGTGGAACACGACAGGAGGCTGCAGCATCCCCTCCTAGAAAGAAAGCAAAGGTTGCCAAAAATGGGCATGAAACAAGACCATTGGTATGTTGCCAAGATCCCTAGAACCCCTTGGAACCCTGTAGTGATTGACTATCTTATTAAAGCAAACTTTGAGCAACCCTCCGGCCACACACAATCGAGAACATAGCAAAAGCCCAATTGTCAACCTCAAAGCTCCTTCAAAAAAGGTCAACCAAGTGCATCGAGCAAAGCCGACGACATGCGCAAAGGAGTATCACCCGAAGCCTCGACCATATTTCGACGACAAGTCGCTTGTCGATATAAACGGTTGGCCAGTCAAGGGCTTTCGGCTGAGAAACAACACAGCGTGGGTATTCTACAAATATGCACCTGCCGAAGAGAGGGAGCTCTACGCCGCACCCCCTGGTAGATTGCGAGAAGACCTGCCTCCTTTAGACCATGCGAAATGGGGAATCCGACAATGGTTCACCCAGCGCCTCCATTGGAAAGAGGGGCCCGAAACTCAGGGTGAAGCCGAGGACTGCTTGAAAGAAGCGGGAAACGGCGCTCAGTGGGAGTTTAAGCTCTGGGCCGAAGGCTTCTGGCATGACCAATACCAACTGGATAAAAAAAGGTGTATAAATGCCTGGAGAACTGAAAAAGCGCGCCGGATGAAGATTGTTTCTCAGGGAATAGTAGCCCAAGATCAACAGAATGAAGATTCTGGCTAGATAATGGGGAAGTTGATGAGAGGACAATTCTAATCCTCGTTCGTCTTCATTTTCTATGTTTTAGCTAGTCCATAAAGTAGTAGCCAAATTACAGAAGTCATACCCTAAAAATACCTTTTGTTTCCGAAACCCAAGCTAGGATATCACCATGTAAATCACTAATATTAATCCCACAAACAAAGATATAGAAGAGTTTTCTCACTTTCTCAAATTCAAATCAGAGATCCCAAGAATGCTAGCCAGCGTGACAACTGTTTAGAAGAGGATCACTAGTAGGACACTAATCTAAGTCAGTCAAACCAACGGAACCTTTTAGGTATAATAATACCTTGTTTTTATAAGATGCTCTAACTAAACTAGGTAATTGGTCCCCAGCCGACTATCGGATTAGGGACCGAGAACCCGTAGTGCGACCGGGCATCATTCCTTATAGTGTTCCAGCTTATTCGACCCTAACACCCCTATATATAATATAAGCGAATGAATGAATGAATGTATTTTTACGCCGTGAGGCTGTACCTATCTAGGGGGTATAAGTACAGTACTGACCTCCCGAGGGGTATAAGGGCGTGCTAAGCTAAGGACTATTATACATATATCCTATTCTAAAGGAGCTAAAAACGTAGGTGGCTAAAAAGACTCCCCTTAAATAAGCCCGGGTCCCTAATCGCGCGGTGTTATAGTGCTATGTAAGCTAAAGAAAGCATTTCGAGCGTACGCTTAGCTAATGCTAGGTAACTATAGACCTTCTCCTCCGATTGAGATAGATATAGGTATTTCGGTATAGGATTTCCTAGGATTACTTATATAGTACGAGACAATTGTCGGTTTCTGTTAATATAGTCTAATCGGTCGTAAGGCTAAAGATCTACCGTAAGCCCTTAGCGCGTACAAAGGAGCTATTTAGAAAATCGTAAATCTAGCGCTAGCGTGTACCCCCCTACCCCCTCTTACTCTCTGTACCTCTCGTCGCCCCCTCTGTCTTTAACTTTAAAGTATAGTCACTCCTTTCTTCTCTATAAAGTGTCCTTATACCCCCCTAAATACCTATCCCCGCCCTTCCTCCTTTGTAGTATCGTTCTAACCTAGGTACATATTCGTAAAGGTATAGTATATTCAGAGGCCTAGCGTGGTAGAGGCGTATATTCGTAAGAGAGAAGGCTGTCTCCGATAGAGGACTTAGGCGCGATTTGTAGTATCGATCGTAAAAGGAAGGAAGGAAGGAAAGGCTACGTTAGCCTAAGAAGTGGATCATACTACTTCGCCCGCAGTTAATTGTACGCCGCTTGCTTTTCGAGTGACTCAATCTTAGCTCTCTAGACTAGGGCAAGCCCTAGCTAGAGGTTCGTAGGATGCACCGCGCACAGGTGTTAAGTCTTCGCATCCCTACAATATAAGCGAAGGTATGACTAAGAGTATAATTCACATATCCTACCTTATCTAATAGTATAAATTAATTTCAGTCAATCATTGTGTCCCTCTTTGGCACAAAAGCCAATACTACTACTATAAAAGTGCTAACAGAAAAGTATCCTTGAGTAAAATGCTTCGATAGACTTTTATTCCAATCAGTTTAACTAAATAAACGCCTCTTGGTCAAGTCAAATCAACCAACTAGAGCCTTTGCTTAAGTAAAATTTATTACATGACGAGATTCACTTGATTACCAAATGGTTAAAAGAGCAGTTCGTCATTACTACCAAAATCGCAATATCCGCACCATTAACTTCATCTGCCACGAAAAAAAATGAGCTACGTATATAGCCAATAGATATGTAAGAAAGGGCCACAAAGAGACTCACTGGCGCGTTCTCATCATTCATGCACCACGCAGCAGTTTACCTCTCTGGACAATGAAGCATGACAATCCGCCAGTGAAGGCGCTTAACACAGCATGAAGCCACCTTCGTAGCTACTACACCCCCCCCAAGCGCGTCTGAGGGACGCCAATATCCCTGTAAAGGAAGGTGGAACAGAACTACGACAGCCTAAACAGTTACGTGAACAGAGAATTGGATCTATACTTAATGCGCCCACCCTAGAGTCCTTTCCTTCCATCAATCCAAGGACGGAATATTATCTTTGATCTGACAATAAAACTTCAACACCATATCGCACACACCAATATCGACAACCACCTGAGCATCACCATAGATAATTTACAACAAGTTCTTTCTTTCTTCTAGATATTTTGAAGATGGATTCCGACGACATCGGCGGTCACCGTCTAACAAAAGCACAACCAATCTTAGGGCGGAAAGTTGACCTAAACCTCGACAATTCTGAAGGCAAGTACACGTAATTAGCGGGAACCCATTTAATCCCTATCCTATCCTATCCTCGAACTTAGGCTTCGCTTAAGGCCCGCTGCTAACTTGGCTTTACATAGACACCGAACAGCACTCAAATGACTTAGAGGTGGCTCCTCCGAGTAACTTCAGCGAAACAACTTCTTCTAAGTATTCTCACCACGACTTGGATCCGATGAATGTTGCGTTGGAGAATCCGTATAGAATGACAAATCTAGGGGAATATCGAAATAAAACCCCTATTTATCTGTCTTCAAATACAGACTACTCGATCCCTGAAAGTCAAGCTCAGTGGATTACAGACAACATCGATAAAATGATAACGGCTCTGAAAGGCGAGGTCAACAATCGAGGTTCTAGGCCTCAGATTGCAAGTAACTTAAGTCACACACTCCAGGACACACTCCAGGATCGGGTTGTTGCAGACAATTTTAGCACCAGAAACGACGAAGAGATCCCCAACACCCCTGCTGGTTTTCTGGCTCAATTCGACGACCATAGCTGGAAGATGTATGCTAATAGTAATGATCAAATCGCGCAACTCGGTCAGGCTACTCCACAGGTCACACATCAAGTGGCATTAAATAGGCACAAGCGTAGCGATGATCAAATCGCGCAACTCGGTCAGGCTACTCCACAGGTCACACATCAAGTAGCATCAAATAGGCACAAGCGTAGCGCGACGACCAAAGCCACGGACAATGAGGAGGCGGAGGTGGTTGTTCGACGTGCAAAGAGGCCGAGAAAACAGAAGCAAGAACTTCGCGATCTGGATAATCTGTTGAAGGGAAGGAAGCCGAATCCACAATATTTCCCTCCGCCAAGAGTTTCGGGAAAACATCTCACGATGGACTTTACACCAAGGCTCCGAATCTCTGAGGATGACAGTCCGACAGATGACGAGGCATTTACCCATCGCAACGGAATGCCTACCGAGAAATATAAGGAAGAGCAACACTCCAAGAGACTGCGATGGGTCTTCGGAGCTTTCGAAGCAGCAGATGGCAACGATTCTTCTATCCATGCTGCACCGCCTGGTGGCCTGAGACCCGATCTTCCACCTGGGGATCATCCCATATGGGGTTTGAGACAATGGCTATTGAGCAAAACACCTCCACTCATCTCTGTCACCGACACGCTTGAAGCTTGTTACCAAATCATCAGAGAAGCAGGCAACGAGATGCAGTGGGAATTCAAAAACTGGGCAGAAGGACAAGCGTGGGTACAATATCAAGTGGATAGCAAAGCTTGGTCTAATGCTCACAGAAGAGAGAAGGCTAGAAAGGCCAAAAAGCAAGAGCAGTAAGGAAAATGGAAACGAGGATTGGGTTGACTTACTTGTAGCTGGCTGGAAAAGAAGGATAATCAGACAGAGCAGTAAATTTAACCCACCCCTCAGAAAACCACAAAATAAGACAAGGGAATAAATTCATAGATAGCACTGTCGCTGTGATCTGGAAGCTTCTTTCTTTCTTTTTCTTTCTTCCCTAGCACAACCAGAGAAATAGACAAGCGATAGACAGAAAATACACCCACGGTTCATGGAACCTCTCAATGAAATAAAATAAAGTGGGTTTTGTAAAACCTCAAATAACCAACCTCTGAGATACCTCTGAGAAAGAGAAGAACAACGTTAACCAATCATAATGTGCATAAAAGGTGCTTGGCAAAATCTGAATCCATTACAATACACAACGTGGTGAATTTAGAAATGAGCAGAGATAAGCATAGAAGCTTTTATATATATATAGACATAGATTAGGTGAATTACTTAAGACTAAAATCCTGGTGAATGTTTTTGGTTAGCCTGAGTCCCTCATACAGAACCCTTTGTATGTATATGAGTTACTGAGGTAAAGCCCTAACCTGCTAGTGTGCCCCAGAAGTTATTTCAGCCAGCGAACACATGTCCGACACCACCATACAAATAAACCTATTGGAGCTGCCCAGCTGTCTATAAATTTAGATTTCCTCCTCCCCATTAAAATCAGGTCACCTGTCGCTAGGTTTCACACCAAGAAGCCACGGTTCAGCAACCTAACTTATCTTCTACCATTTACTCACATCAGTACTCCAAGTTGAGTACTCTCTAGCTATATTCTAGCAATTCGCTGATGTTATCAAAATCTATGCTTGCCTTTTCTAGAGTGTGTTCCTAAGTCTGTTTTGTGCTTTACTAAACAACTATATATACCCTTCTAGATAGTAGTAAACATATCTCCTCTCTTTGCTCTTTTTCTACATAGACCTCTATATAGAAAAAATACACTTTTGTTTCTGTTCTTCTGTTTATAATGTACTTGGCGAGGGCCTTTGAATTAAGGCACAAAAAAGGAGGGACGGACTTTTTCTCATGTACTCTTCTTTCTCAGAGAACACTTATAATATCATAAGAATATATATAACAAGTATATAGAGAAGATAAGACAGTCAGTCTAGTAGTTCTTTCTAGCTCGATCGTGTTATATTTAGAGTGATTTAACATTCCACCTTCTAGAAAGTGAGTTTAAAATTGCGCGCGGAAAGGGGGGAGTGGGGGGGCTTTTTTCCTAAAAAGAAAAGAAAAAAGAAAAGACCCCCGCAAATCACTAAATTAAAGCTAATATCGAATTTGACTTTAGACGAATTATTTCAACAAATACTCGGAGGGAAGGGACAGACGTGTAGTTAGCTTAGCGACTCGATTATTCTAACTTAGATAATAACAAAGGCTTGTAGCTAATATAGAGTAAGTGCGTCTAAATAAAGCGACAATAAAATAGGCTCAAGTTTCTCGATCCTTAGAGCTCTATAGGAGAACAAATAACAGTTAGCGAAGAACGGGGTAACTTTCTCCAGCGCTGAAAAGAAACACCACGTAAAGGCTATAGAAACGTTGGTCGTCGAAAAAATGCATTTAATTAGGATCACGACCAGTTCAGAACCAATTTTTCCAAGAAGCGTCATTTCATCTACCTCTGCTATCCTTTTATTTCGTTCCCTGCTACCTTCTTTTTATTGATTCGGCCTGGGTATCATTAAATCGCTAGGCGAGGGGAGCAAAGGGGGATAGTAGTCACGTGATAAAGAGACATTACCCTGTTCTTGAGTAACATGGACATAGTGAAGCCAATGAAGTGAATGGACGATTGTTTTCCCATGGCCTACAATTAGCTTTTGTTAAATTCGGTAGACGGAACCCCCAATTCCCAAGTCACCTAATACAGGACAACCTGGAAGCGGTCAGGTTGATCGCTACCTGCACGTGCGGCTCAAAGCAATCGATGCAGATACGATGCCGATGCCGGGCAGGTGGTACTGTGGTCCTGTGGTCCTGTGATCCTGTGGTACTGTATCGCAGCGATACAGCCTTGAAATGTCCCGAACTCATGTAAAGTGACGCGTGTGATCGGCCCATCTTTATCCACTTTTAAGGTATTTCAAGCATCGTCCGAACTCTTTGACGGTCTACCTACCTAGGTACCTAGGTACTAGTAGGTAGGTATATTCAGCCTCATAATCTTCAATCTTCCTTTCCTAAATTCGCCCGTCCTTTCCGCCGTCTATCTTGCAGCATTTACCTGGCAGTGTGGCGGCTAAAAAGGTACCTAGGTACCTAGGTACCTAGGTACCTAAGTACCTAAGTACCTAAGTACCTAAGTACCTATCCACCTGACAGTTCCAAAGGCGTCATGTGATCCTGTGATTGCGGCTCATTTGATACTGTAATACCTATATCTCTGTTGGAGCGCAGCGATTCCAGCCCCCACGGCAGTGGCCCTCGGAGAGCCAGCGGAGCGTTATTGCAGTGACGCTCTGCAGCCTCTGCTGGATAGAGTGTTGGAGGGGTTGCAGGGGTTGCAGGGGTTGTAGGAATAACTGCAGAGATGAAAAGTCGCATACGTGCAAATATAGCAGCCCTGGAGCAGTTGAAAGATACCGTGTGGAGGCTGGTGGGGGGGCATGGGGGGCATGGGGGGTTCACTGTTGTGGCCCTGTGGGGATCTGGATGCAGTGCCAGGATACTAAACTTTGAATCGGGCTGAACAGGGGTAAATAAGCCTCGCACGAATCGCACTCGCATTCGTACCACCGGTACTAGAACCCTAGTGGTGGTATGTGGTGGTACTCCGTACACATCGCTGACAGTGACATCGCTGTACTCGTAACGGTGGTTCGCCCACGTTATGCTTCGTGTTGTAGAGAGACGTTATCGAGTACTGGTACCTCCGTCTTCCGTACTCCCTACAGTACCAGTAGCCCCAATAACCCTGACCCAGTGACCCTAGATACCTGGTAGCCCTGAAGGAAACACCACTAAGCATCCCCTGATGGACCTAGTAACTTTCCTTATTAAAGCTTATTTACTTCTAGGCACCGAGCTTCCCTAAACTCCCCATTCCCATCTTTCAAAACCAAAAGCTCCCCCTCCCTTTGCCTTATCCAATTTTCTCGTTTTCTCTGTCTTCTGGTTCTTCTATCTCTCGCCCATCTAGAATACGAATATAACGTCCACCCAAGATGGGAAAGCCGGAAAATAGGGCCAGCGTAGCGCCTTCAAGGGATTCAGGAGAAGCGGATGTCGATTGGGATGCCCCTCCTCAATATGAATTGCAGCTTAGTGGAAATGATGGTCACATTAGTACCTCCGTATTAGGTATTTAGCAGTCCAATCCTGCTAGAGGTAAATGCCGCTTCAGAACCACTAGCTCACTTTGTATATAAACAGACAATGGTAGGATTAGCATGATGTTCAATGGCGATACGAAATTATTTCAAGACCAGTCCCTACCTCCTCTCCCAGAGTACGAACCCCCGGCAATTCCACTTTCTCAAAGCTTTGCGACACCAGAACGCCCTTTTCCGTTATTAAATATTGTTATTCAAATTGTTGGTAGTCGAGGTTAGTTTCATGGAATAAAAATGTCAGTATACGAGGGGATTAATCGGAACTGATTGAAATGCAGGCGATGTTCAACCTTTCATAGCTTTAGGGCAAGAATTACAAGCGGTTGGCCACAGAGTAAGAATAGCAACTCACGATGTTTTTGAGGAGTTTGTTACAAACTCGGGACTTGAATTTTTCCCCATTGGAGGAGACCCCCGAGACCTAATGGCTGTGAGTAATCATCCTTCACCTAGGTTACTTGGTTTCTAACAACCAACAGTATATGGTGAAAAATCCCGGCATAATACCCAAATTAGAATCCGTCCGAACAGGCGAGATAGGAAAAAAACGAAAAATGATTAAAGAAATGTTAGATGGCTGTTGGAAATCCTGTCTCGAACCCGACCCAAAAACGCATATTCCATTCGTCGCAGAAGCAATTATCGCGAATCCTCCAAGTTTCGCCCATGTACATTGCGCTCAAGCTTTAGGCATACCAGTTCATCTTATGTTCACGATGCCTTGGACGGCAACGAGAGCCTTTCCACATCCTTTGGCAAATATTCAGCCTTCGAATGCGGACCCGAAGATGATAAATTTCTTATCTTATGGAATGGTGGAAATGATGACTTGGCAAGGGTAAATCTCATATATTTGCACGAATAGAGAATTGCGCTAAAACTGCCGAAGCTTAGGGTCTATAATAAACTCCTGGAGGAAAACGGCACTGGATCTGGAACCCGCACCTGCGTTGTTCGACTCTCACTTAATACAAACAGGGAAAGTGCCTTTTACGTATTGCTGGTCACCAGCTCTTGTTGCGAAACCAATAGATTGGCCTGCAACAACCGGTACATATTCCGATCTCAATAAATAAAAGGAGCCCCACTGACCAGACCCAGATGTTTGCGGCTTTTTCTTTCGAGAAGAGCAACCATATACCCCGCCTCCTGAACTTGATGATTTTATAAAAGCCGGCACCGTACCAATTTATATCGGCTTTGGAAGCATTGTCATGGAGGATCCGACTGCGATGACTGAAGTTATATTGGCAGCTGTGAGAGAATGTGGAGTGAGAGCAATCGTCTCAAAAGGGTGGAGTAAGCTCGGTACAGGATTTGTAGAAAACGAGAATGTTATGTTCATCGATGATTGTCCACACGGTATGCCAAACCTGTCAATCCAACTCTTCCTTTTTGCCCTGGGACTAATTCGTTGCAAAAGAATGGCTTTTTCAGCAAGTAAGTGCTGTAATTCATCATGGTGGTGCAGGTACTACTGCATGTGGGTTGCGCAATGGACGCCCTACGGGTATTATCCCTTTCTTCGGGGAGTTAGTAAACTCAAGAATCATCCACAGTAGACTTCAAACTAACATCTCACATCTAGCCAACCATTTTGGGCAAACATGGTGCACGCAGCGGGCGCTGGGCCCCCTCCGATTGACATTAAAAACATGAATGCCGAGATCCTTTCCTCGGCCATCAAATTTCTCCTTTCTTCTGAAGCTATCAAAGCTGTTGGGATTATTGCAGATAAGATGAGGAGCGAAGAAGGGGTCAAATCGGCCGTTGATTCGTTCCATCGGAATCTAAGCGTGGCTGATATGAGTTGTTCAATGCTCCCAGACTCACCAGCGACTTGGACCTTGAAAACGAAGAAGGGAAAAGAAAAGGTCAATTTGAGATTAAGCCACCGAGCAGCCAGCGTTTTGGTGGAGGAGAAGAAAATTGACGCCAAGGACTTGAGAATGTACGAGCGAGCAACCCCCCTTTCATCGTCGCCAATAGAAATAGAATACATGCTAACTAGTCAATCATAGATATAAACCTAAACCAATACATCAGGACAACCAGCGATGGGATCCTGTCACTGCTACTACTTCGGTGGCTCTTGAAGGGTTCAAAAATGTCGGTTCGTCAATTGGAAATCTGGTCAATCAGCCTGTTGCGGAGTATCGACGTGCACGAAGCGATTTCTATAGATCCCATACTTCTCCCACTATATCTTCTCCTCCGATGTCATCTTCTCAAGCTTCATTGCCTACATATGCTGAAAGCGAACTTGGACTAGCAAGAAAAGACTCACTAGGTACCCGTACTGAAGACGGTGCAAGTGTGATTGGTGACACAACAAGTGTAGGGGGCAAATCAGATCAGACACAGGCTTCACAGAAGTCACATGCTGGAAGAGCAGCAGGTAAAGCACTAGGAAGAGGATTCGGCAAAGTAGGAAATGCTTTTGTTAAAACCGCAATTGATGTCCCTGTAGCGGTGGCAGATGGGTTGCACTCAGCTGTAAGTCCTGGGCATCTTCCCCCTCATCACCATATTCCTGTCTCCATCTCCCATTAACTCAGAACTGATTGTATACAGCCGAGACTATTTGGTGGAAAATATCGCGATCATGGCCCTGTCACTGGCTGGAAATCAGGTACCATAGTAGGTGGTAAATCTTTCGCGTATGGTTTTTACGATTTTTCCGTGAGTCTTTTCGCGGAACCTATCAGAGGTGCGCGAGATAATGGCGCAAAGGGGTTCGTTACAGGCGTGGGTAAGGGAGTGGGGGGGTTGTTTACTCAGCCCGGTTATGCAATATTCGGTGCAGTAGGATACCCAGCTTTAGGACTTTACCGGAGTCTCAATGCAAACAAAGATGAGGGGGCGCAAGGGGCCATTCTTCATTCACAAAAGAATTACGGTGCTTACTTTGCGGAAAGGCATCATGCCTCAAGAGAAGAGGTCGCTAGGATTGTTAGAAAGTTTCAGGAAGTCATGGGGATCATTCGACCGAATGACCTTGCTTTGACCCAAAGCGGGTTGAATGCGTTGCCTCAAAGTATAGGTGGGATTGAAAGTCGATATCCACGAGAAAGTATGGTATCTCAAGTGCCGACCATTCAAAACAGAGAGCCAGATGATTCTTCTGTCAGAGGCTCTGAAGCGCAACCAGCCGAGCTGGAGAGTCCACTGCCTAGAAGCGTGGTACCTGCAGGTTTCAATGGCCTAGCCTCAAATCCAATTGAGAATTGGCGTGCCTCGGTTCAAGCAAATCCTCCACCACCAGCGAGCGTCAGAAGTGACGCTTGGCAGCCTTCGTCACCTCCTAGTAGCCATTCAGAAGTTTCTTACCCAAACGATACAAAGAGAAGGCCACTATCCGATGACCAAACAGGCGACCAAATCATTCCTCAATACGCGGATTACGCCGAGGCATCTCCAGCTTATGCAGAAACTGTAAGCGAGTTGGATAATGGTGCGGTTGGCGGAAGCCAATTAGGTGCACCATCAGATCTCTATTCAGTGAGCACTGTTCAACCTCGACCAGTCTCACAAACAATACCACCACCATATGATTCCCGTAACACTCCATTGGTTTCGCCTCTGACCCCCGCTTTATTTCAACCAACAGTAGAAACACTCAGCGAGCTGAGTGCTGGTGGCGATGTCGAATTGCAAGCACCTTCTGACCTCTACTCGGTGAGCACCGCTCAACTTCGAGCAACCACTCCAACACAAGGTAATACACCATTGGTTTCACCTCTATCCCCAACTACGAGTATAGGGAGCGCGGCGAGTGCAGAAAGTACACTCACTGAACGAGAAACGCGCGAGTTGGCGAGGGCGTTGGAAGAGTCCTTGCAGACACGAGATGAGCTGACCATTGCGATGGAAGCGTCTTTGCAGACACGAGACGAAATGGCCATAGCACTTCAAGAATCTCTAGACGCGGAGGCTGCGATAGAGGAGCTGGAGGCTAGGGATCTCGAAGCTGCATTGGCGCTTTCTTCGAAAGCCTTTGAGTGGGGAGCCCCCTTGCCAGAGAGAACATAATTTATTTGGAGTTTCGGCGCAAGATGGATGTAGACTAGGGATTTCCAGGGAATAGTGCATAAAGATACAAACCAGAAATAATAATAAGAGAAACTCATCGAAGAATTTCCAGTCCTTCAAGATTGGTCTTCAAATTAAACCTGTAGCAAATTCCCATAGATTTTCTCTTATGAAGCTGTAGAATTGAGATCTAGTTGTTTTCTAGAGTCAACAAGTAAACAGAAGGGGCTGACAGCCGGACGAGACAGAATAAGAAA
Source organism: Hymenoscyphus linearis (assembly GCA_900536425.1). Lineage (NCBI taxonomy): Eukaryota > Fungi > Ascomycota > Leotiomycetes > Helotiales > Helotiaceae > Hymenoscyphus > Hymenoscyphus linearis. The sequence continues at coordinate 211,889 of UNPR01000047.1, read as the reverse complement.
AATAATGTGGAAGGTTGGTTGTACAGGGGGATGCTAATTGCGAAGCTGTTTGGCGTATAATAGGATTTACGGCGCACATGGACCAAGGTCACATGTGTACTAGATGAACAATGTTTTATAACGTGGTATGAGTATCATGACAAAAGAATCTCATTGAGCGTCGACCTCTTTTAATATTGGTATCTACTTGCTGGTGGGTTTCTTGTGGTATAATATAGTTCGTTAACCCATTGTACTTGGTGGCTATTTGTCCAGTAATCAGTTTTCCCTCAACCAGACGCACTAAGTTTGATAAATTTTCGTTCAACTTACATACTTATATCTGTATTTTACAGACTTCTGTTTCTTTGCTGGAATCTACAGCTTGTTTCCAATTTTCTAATCGGTCCTCTAATTATCAAGTACGGACTTTCTTGAGTTCTCTGCTCTGCACCAAATAAATTAGTTTTTGATCTCTTGTAAATTTAATTGAATTCTCCCTTTCATAAAGCCAAGTCATACACCATCTAATTGGCGCACCTTCTGAAATACCTGGGGTATGCGCAATCTTGGCTAGGGTATCACAAACTTGCCACGTGCTCGCTTAATGAGGTTTGTTCACCATGGTTTTTGTAGCTACTAGCTCCACTCCAGATTTGACTCCAACCAAGTTTTGTTTACTAATCTCTTTATATCATAAATTCTTACCATAACCTCTACTCGTGGAAAGTTATCAGACCCTAAGAAGCTCTATCAGAATAACCCACTACCGTAATGAATTAGTGCTTTCAGACTGCACAAATTGACCGACTTTCTCACATACCATTGCTGTTGGCATGTAGAGAGGCAAAGTTCATACCACAAATTGACGTTCTATAATATCGCATCCGAAGTCGCTCCTACCATAGCCCTAGACTGCAAACTTCCACTAATTCCCATTCATTTCAATAGAGAGAGAGACAGTAGATTCATACATATACACATACAGATGGTCCACACCAGCGAAAACTCACATCAACCACTACTGAAACATCGCTCCCTCTTTTCCCCTTCCCTGGTGAAATTCCAACAGAAAAAGAAGGTAACATCAATGACATGAACGAACTCCCACCACAGGTCAAGTTATCATTCTCATCCTCCCATTCATGGTTTGGTTCACATCCCAAACATCCATAGAAACTTACAACTGGACAATTATAGTAACGACCCACAAACTCCCATTCAAATACCTCAAAACCTCATTTTACACGCCCACTTAACCAGCATATCCTCCAACCTCTCTTTATCGACCGGTTTTGCTAAATAATCATCCATACCTGCATTAGTACACTTCTCTCTATCTCCTTGGATGCAGCTAGCAGTCATAGCAATGACAACAATCTCACTTAGTGGGCCTTTGCTTCTCTCGCCAATCTTCTCACTTTTCTCCACAATCCTCTCAATACTTTTCTCCTCACTACTTTCTCCGTTTCGCTTACTAGATTTTTTCTCGTCAAGCGGGCTCACGGGCGGGGTCACAGGTGGTGTGACCGCATACTCGGGTTTTGTACGAAGGTGATTAGTAGCTTCGTAGCCGTCCATTACTGGCATTTGAACGTCCATTAGAATTATATCAGGACGAGGTTTCGAGGGAGATGGTTGTCGGAGGTAGGAGAGAGCCTCGAGCCCGTTCCATACGGCTGTTACTGGAAACCCGAGCTTTCGGATATTGCGACAGGCGATGAGTTGGTTGATGGCGCTAGAGAGCGGTTAGTTTGAAACCGAATTTTATAGGAATGAGAAATTTGGAGAGAACATACTTGTCCTCTACAACAAGGACGTGGATTTCCTTTCGTTCTTCTGGGGTTAGAGCCAATGGCTGCTGTTCAGATTCGATAACGGAGTTATCTTCTCTTATAATAGGCGAAGATGGGAATGACAGTGCATCGCTGCATCCAATTGCTTGGTTAATTAAATCTTGACCTGGTTCTCGGTGGGAAAGTGGCTGGATCCATGAGGGAATTTTAGTAAGGCTATTATCGTAATGCTTCGACTCGCTGAACTTTCGATGTACAACCAGAGTACCTTTCGAGGATGGCGAAAATTTAAGAGGCACTATAAAAGTTGCTGTACTTCCGCTACCCGGATCGGATGCCAAGGATATGGTTCCAGACATCAAACTTGCAAGCTAGATCCAGTTAGTTCCCGAGCTCAACAAAGGTAGGCTTTCGTAATTACTGACATTCCGAGAAATTGTCAACCCAAGTCCAGTCCCCCCAAAGACCCTCGCCGTCGAAGAGTCCCCTTGACTGAATGGTCGAAACAATTTGCTCAAAACTTCTTTCTCAATTCCAATACCTGTGTCTTCAATAGAGAATTTCACGTCCAACACCTCCACACTGCCCTCCTTCCTACTTGTGCCGGAAACAGAAATCTTGACCCATCCCTCCTTGGTAAACTTCAAAGCATTTGTCAATAGATTACTCAGTATCTGTCGTATTCTCCCCGGATCTCCCAAGAATATAAGTGTTTCGTCAATCGAGTTTTCATGGATGAATTGAATACCCTTTTGCTGTGCGAACATGGAAAGTAGTTTACATAACTCGGACACTATTGTTGAGAGCTGGAAGGGGACTTCTTCAATATCGAGACGGCCAGATTCTATTTTGGAGAAGTCGAGAATATCGTTCACGATTGAAAGAAGAGCTTTGCCCGAAAGTTGAATGGAAGAGACGTATTCTCTTTGCTCGCGTGTAAGGGTTTGATCCTCGGAGAGTAGCTCTACCATTCCTATCACCCCAGCGGCAGGCGTTCTTAATTCGTGACTCATCTATAATCCATCAGTTTCAGGGTGGAGCAGACAAGGTTGCTATAATTCTTGAGTAGCAGTATGAAGCTTGACAACCATAACAAGTGCATGCGAGCTGAGTGCTAAAAAGCACATCCCTGATGATTTTTCACACAGAAAGACAAAGTACCACGCTTTCGAATATTTTGAGTGCATCGGAGGTGTATGTTGATTTTAAAGGTGCACTTACGTTTGCTAGGAATCTACTCTTAAGCTCATTAGAAGCTTTGGCGGTTTGCTCCTCCGCTGCCAGTCTCATATTCTCAACCTCGAGCTTTGCTATTCTTTTGATATCGGTAACGTCAGTGCGTAAACCCATGACCCCTCTTATTGTTGGCTTTCCATATTCATCCAGAGTATTGTGGTCCAGATCGACAATGAGCTTGACTCGATAAATTTTATCTCCCACAACATCTTCAGAGTAAGCCATATCGATTTTTCCTGCTAGGATATCTTGGGCAATCTTCTGGAATTCTATCAAAAGTATTAGATGGGTAGGTGAATGGCACTAGGAAATATTATATGCTGACCTGTACCTTGGTGACAAACCTCAATTCCCCCACGTCCAACCAAGTCGATTGGACGAGGCGCACGCTCAGTGTTTGTTCCCCCCTCGGCTAATGTAATGACAAGGTTTTTGTCAAGCGTAAATATCATCACGTCTGTCTGTGATAATACCTCAAGCAACTGCTCTTTCGATCTCCCTTGCACAGAGTCGTGGATATCACTGATTGTAGCAGCCCATATTTCCTTGCGTTTCGATATTGGATATACACTAAGCAACATCCACCTGTAAATACCGTCGTGACGCCGAAATCGTACTTCGTGGTTATATTCGGTACGGGTATCTTTATTTTGAAACCACTTAGCCATAATGTGAGGTAAATCGTTGGGATGAATAGCATCGCCAGGTCGCCCGGATTTGTCAAGACCAGTAAATTCGCACCACTATATTCCATTAGTGTGTGTGTCTCTTACGGGGTGCTTTCAAAATTGATTTGTTTGGAGTGTTCTTACTCTATCGGTAAACCGATATTGTATGTCATCGTTCAAACATGTGTGCGTCCATAACAAATGAGGCAAGTTGGTATCAGACGTCTTCGCTACATACTGTGGGGGGTTTCGGGTTTCTGTCAGCTGGGAGTAGATCTGCAATTCTCGAAGCCAGACGACCCCTCCTAGAAATTCCTTGGTAGCTTCGTCATACAAACACTCTGCATCAATAACAGTAAACCACCTCTGCCTTGTAACAGCATGAACGAACCCACATTCATATCCGGAAAAAGGAACCTGTGAATGTGCAAGTCGGACGCCTAAAAATGTATTAAGCGAAGTTTCATAGAGTATTTTTTTGTTTTACGTTACCTGGATATTCTGCAGGTGAGAGTTGACGAGTGAAGTTTTTATCCCACAGTGGTACCTCCTTGTAGAACGTGCGCCCATCACAGAGTTCGTTTGGATGCCCGATATTTCCAAATATGGCTCTAGCTCTCTTGTTGAATATGAAAGTACAATTTTCGTTCGCATCTACGGATATGATATAGCCTGGTTTTTCGCGATTTTCGAATACGGCGTTTCTAATGCGAGAACTATCGTCGTGGGAAGTTTGGGAACCTTTATCCTCGACGGAACGAATTGTTTCTTCGCAAAAGGAAACATCACACTCTTTCTCTGGTGTCAAGCCGCTGTTTCCCAAGGTCTTCGAAAACTTGGTAGGTCGCTCGATTGAAACAATGAAGTAGCTTTCTCCATCGTAAGTACATCCGGACAACTGTGCTCTCAGTGGCGCCCTACTTTGTCCAGAAACTGCGAGGTTTATCTCGTGTACAGGTTCCTCTTTATCCAATCCCCTCTCCCGAATGGCACTGCATTCCTCATCGAAGTCCTCCAACACAGTCTGCCATGGCGAACTGGGCACTAACTTCAATCCCAGTTCCCCTAGGGAGTATCCATTTATATCCTTGCTAGATTGTGTTGAACTTGGATATCCCAAAAGGTTTCGTGCCGCATCGTTTGCAAATACGGTTGTCCTGATTGACGACAAGACTATTGTAGGTGTAGGGAGATTGAGGAGGACTGTAAATTGAAGGCTGCTGGCTGAAGGTGCTGGTGTGTCCTTTGGCGTACTGATTCTGCTATCCACGGCCCCCGGGGCCATACTCATGGCTGTGGTTCGCATCTGATTTAACCAAACTCCACAGAATATCTCGACAGCAGGTGGAAACCACGTTTTCTTTCCCGATACCACCGAGTCATTCGATTTTCACTCAATCATTATGAGTAGTTGACGAAAATCGATTGATTGTGTACTGTATTGGAAGACTCCATTCTCGAGCGATGTTCCAGCCAGACATCCAACCCAACTTACATCTGGCAGATCTCCACCCACAAGACATTTTGACTCGAGACCGAAAGTAAAATAAAAATTATCATCGCCGAATGTAGTATTGACTTTCATCCGGCATTTACGAAGGAAAATGATGACAGCCTATGACGTATGCAACTCTGAACTCACATATAAGCTCCCAACAGCAGTGATTTTGAACTTTTATTGTATAGAATCCAATACTCAGTAATGCAGACTCAGCATTGAAACATTTCCAGAGCCATTTCAAAATCGGCTCGGAGGATTCATGTAAAAGTGGACGAAATCCCAACGACAAGATCCCTGTCAAGCGAGGTGTTGACTCAAACTCTTTTGACTGAATTAACCAATTACAGCATCGTCCCTTTATCACATTCAAACTCTGCCGGATGCCGATGATGGCTGATCTTTGAAATCTCACATGGCCGCGGGCCCGCGGCGCAACATGTGAGAGACTCTCAATACAGCGAGCAAAAGGAAGAAAGACTGTATTTGCGTACTGGAAATCGGATGCCGTACTGCCAGAAGGTAGTAAGTAGTTCTCGAGGAAGAAGGCAACTCCTCCTATTAAACTTTACAGAAACTCAAATGCAAGAAAACTTGGAAAGTTCAAAGATTGGAGGAAACAGGCACAAGGCACGTGAAAACACTATGAGATGACATTGAATTTCGCTCGCCTATCTGATGGAGGAGAGAGTACTGGTAGTACCATGCCATATAATTAGATTACCGTAGTAAATCGTCCTTAACAAGTACGCTAATTTTTGGGCGGGGCGCAAGTGGGTAACGCTATAATCATCCGTAGGTTCCGAGTGGCTAGACGTCTGCGACGTAAGAGGCTCGGCTCATCGATTTGGGTGCTGTGTTCTTAGTGTAGGTCTATACTTAATGTAGAACTTGCAAATCGTATAACCTCATATAAAATCTGGCCACTCGGAACGTACGGATAATTATAGCGTTACCCACTTGCGCCCCGCCCAAAAATTAGCGTACTTGTTAAGGACGATTTACTACGGTATTCATAGTTGCATACCTACTCGAAAGCCTTTTCAAGAAATCAAGACCTATAGGAAGTATAAAAAAACAAATAGACCATGTTTAGTGGTCTACACAGTGCTAGATCTGACTGTAACCCTCCGATCTACCATATAGAGAAAGGTTTACAAAGAAAACGTAAAATGCAACTTCATTGGCGATTTTGATAGCGAGAAAAACTTACCAGTTTACAACCATATACCTCCCAAATAAATACCAGTTTTCCAGATGACGTAAATCGTATCCACTCACGGAAAACGTAAAAACTCGATAGCAAGGTCCAAAGTGGAGTGGTGGAAACGGAGGTGCTATGGTACAGCAGGTAGCAGAGCAGGGTCAAAACGTACCGTCGCGAACACTCGGTTTAGTAGGATCTACCACCCAATTCGATGCTGAATTTTATATATTTAATCGAGCCAATAGAAAGGTCCGAATTCGACGTTGATCTACAATGCGATACATCGAAATAGCTTTAATTATTGAGTACGAGCCTCTACTAGGAACGTGCGTAGACGGTTATTTCTACTATGAGTCTATGCCACCTGACACTTTGAACCTTGCTATCGAGTTAGAACGGTACCAATTTAAAGAAGTAAATTGCTTTAATAACCCCTGAATGAAAGGGCCGTAACTTGCCACCAGAAATTGCCTGCATAGGCTCGTACAGAACAACAAAATAAACACTTCCCCACGCAGGCAACTGATCAGGATGATAGGATGGAAAGGGGAGGTAGGCACGTGACAACCTCCAAGACCCCTACCTACCTACACTCGACTCTCTCCTCCTGAAAGTAGACACAAGGAAACCAAATAAGTAACCGAGGTTAGATGTAACACAATGTTAGTATATTACGTTTTATCTCTCTTCCTATTCTTCGCATCATTACAGATTGAAAAAGAGAAAAGGCATTCAAACAAGCACCGAGTAAAGGAAAGTACATAAAAAAAACCCATAACCATCATATATTTTATAACCAACCACAGCCATCAATTAATTATCCAATGCAAAAAAGAAAATCCCAAAAACACAAACAAAACCAAACCAAGTGCAATGCAAGAACAAATGTTCTGTTGACCAACAAAAAAGTCTGTCGATATACCACTCAATAGTCAATCATCCACTAAATCTCCCCATTCTTTGCACAAACCGAATCCTTTCCTTCTTCGTCCCAACACTACTGACACTATCACTGGGCGCAACACTAGCCTCATACTCAGGCCCCTCATATCCATCCTGATCAGCAATGTCTTCCGGTGACTCCACCTGACTGGCCCTTGCACTACCCACTCGACTGCTGCCTCCAACTCTGCTTCCGCCACTTCGGCTCCCTTCATATCTACCACCATCATCAACGCGACTGGATCCACCAATACGGGACTCAGCAATAACGCTTCGGGGCACATCAGCTTGGTAACCAGCTCTGCTCCCTACTCTGCTACCACCCGACATGTTGAGAGTGGCATTCAAACCCGCGCTACTACCCGCCCTGCTCGGGGCACCAGTGATATAATGTTGATGGACAGATTGCGCATGCTCATGAACGAGTGTTCTTTCCGTTCTATGACTTCTCGCAGAAACATGCGAGACATCATCCCGATAACTAGGTGCAAGGCGTTCCGATTCGTGGGAGGAGTGGTGTCTATTTCCACTTCGATGGGATGAAGTCGAGACATGGCTACCAGCACGACTAGGAGCAGGAAGCATCTCCAAAGCTGCCGCCGTGACTCTTGAACGTCCAGAGCCGGAAACATAACTTCCCTCCTCGATTCGGTCCATGTATCTGTCGCCCTGAGCCCCAGAACCAGCCTCGCTGTACTGCTCAACATATCTAGGTCTCACATCCCTAGCGCTTGCGGAGGACCGCTCCGAGACTACGCTTCGAGCGGGAATGCGTTCCACGACATGATGCTCACGGTGCCAGTCCTCTGCCCCATGGCTCTGATGACGCGACGGGCCCTGTTCGTAAGAGGCTCTTCTTGGGTTCGCAGACATGGCGATAGGAGCAGGTGCTGGTTCGGGAGACTCGCTTCTCACCATCGCAAAAGCGAAGGCCGCACCGGCCGCAGCACCAAGAAGGGTCCCAAAAACAGTTTTGGAACTGATACCCGTCGCGGCAGCAGGAGTGGTGTCAGGCTGGCTGTTGCTTCGATTCAGCTCAGGATGTTGGCTACTATAGCTCTCTGTCGTGACTGTATGTCGTTCCATAACTCGCGAAGAAGGCGCAGGACAGGTATTCGAACGTTGAAAGGTTCCTGGTCCAGGACCAAAAGTTGAGGCGGAAGCCCCAGAGACTACACTCCTCGCAACATTATCCTGCCACCCCACAACACTTCTAGAATCATTTCGTTCTCCACGTTGAGACCCGACCTGAGAGGTGCCGTCATGATCTGTGTAAGCTGCTTGGATCATATTTCCGTCAAAGTCTTGAATCTTGGCAATATGGTATTCGGCTCCTTCAGTCTTTATTCGTTCGATGGTGTGGTACTTGAAGGCTTTATTCAAGAATTCGGATTTCTTATGGAATTCAGTAAGTGATCTCTCGGAAGGGGCGGTTAAATATATATTTGAAAGAACCGGTGACGCAGCGGGTGCCTGGGCGATGGAGAAGACAATATCTTTCCGGGTGGAGCCGGCTTCAGTTTGACTGACGGTCCCAAAATGGAGACAAGGAATGGGTGCGCTGGGGGATGAAGCAGAGAGGTATTGGAGACCCAATGGCTGCGTTATGGCTGCGTAAAATGAAGAAGCGCTAGGGAGATGGGAAACCTCAAGGATGGGAGTATGAGATGACATGAGTCCGGTCGGAATAGAGGAATAGACAGCAAGGAAGGGGAAAATTTCAAAAGAAAATCAATTGCCAAGATGTCGTACAGTAGTGAAACGGCTCTGCAGTGTACAGCGAATATATTTTCTAAGAGACTAAGAGAAGATAGTCACTTTGGTTCCTTATGTACGGATGCAGTTGACACGAGAGCCGAACACCACCTGCATCTGCTGGCTGGAGACGGTGTGCCACCGTGCTTGCTCCACTATCTCCACAGCGGATCCTTTTGCTTTGCTGAGAGCCTCTCCGCCATCCTGACGTCCAGTAACACGATCTCTACACTCACCCACTTTCCTTTCCCTTCTCATAAACTGGGCCAAAAACCTGCAGTAGAATAACCCTCAACGAATGAACACCTGCAACATACATCCCAGCACGACCAGGCACGAACGCAGAAAACCTGCCCTGCACCTGGTATGCGAACACTCAATAACGCCTGTCAGACGTCTTAATACTATGTGGACAGTTTCTCTCCGTATGCCACGTTTCGCGAATAAGAGGTTGGTTGATCTCCCCGAGTCGTTATGTGGCGTTGCGTTGCATATGCATCATCACGTCGATTTTCTGATTGGGTCTTGGTAGTCCCGACGCGATCAATAGGATCGATCCCCTCATTTTGAATCTCGGTGGAGTTTTCCTGAAAATTGGAACTGGGGCAAGACTCGAGTCCAATGGTAACAACAGAAAAATATGATTTGTGGTTTCGCAGGATCCAAAGCGACCGCGATTGCCCGTCGTATGACCCTGGAGACCCTGCATGCTCGGCTAGAGGGGTCAATATTAGTATAGAATAGTCTCGACTCACCTCACAAGGATATGCAGAAGGCCTGAAGAAGCCTGAAGTCATTTATTACCAACAATTCGGAGAATATATCGTATTGATCATATCTTAGGAAGTTCGATCTTGGGATACATGAGGTGGCCAAAACTTGACCAAGTTCATTCGCTAGGTGCATTCCACGCGGATGAGGCAAAATCGATCAAAATCGAGGCCCAATCTCCAAAGGTATTCCAAAGGAAAAGGTAACCACTAACTGGTTGTCCTCCTACCAAGGGAGATCGATCGTGCCAACAGCAACTTTGCTGATGAGAAAAGAGTAAAAAAGACAAAAGGGGACGTGAGCCAGTTGAGTGGCTCACAAAGACGACTAAGCGTCTTGGATCTGATGTTGAACGCCTGATGTTTTGGTTGTAAAAACAAAGACAGAGCACACAGAAACCCAAGCTCGGCGACCTCTAGCATAGAAACGATGTTGTTATCGATGTCATCTGCTAAAAGCCCCGCTTTCACCTGAACTCGACCATTCTCCCGTACGCCTCCATCTTTCCAGTGTTTCGTGCCGGATACCGTGGTTGTCGTTGTCGAATGTTGCTGGCGGGGCGATCATATTAGGTGGGTCGAAAAGTGGGTTGACACTAGATGACATTCCACACATCCTCTGCGGCGTGGCAGAATTTGCTGCAGGCGACACTGGCGGAGAGGGAGTAGTTGCTGATGGAGATCTTCTCGTCCACGTACTGGTCTGCAAAATTGTCGGAGCCTTTCGCCATGGCACCAACGAAGACACAAATACTCTCATTCTCGTCGAGGGATTCCACGTATTCTCTCACACGAACCACTTCCGACTCGAAACTGAGGGTAACCTTGCGGCAGTTTGGTGGGAGATGGTCAGTGATGGGGTTGGCAATGACCTTGAGGAGCTTCTCCTGGGAATTGACGGATCGGATGGAGAGACGGTGCAGGAGTTGGACCATGAGACCCGCAAAGCGCTTAAAGGTACGTGGGATTCGAACCGTCGGGCTGACTTCGATGAGGACACCCTTTGCGGTGTGGATATAGATTTGTAGCTTGCCAGCCTTGTTGATGGGGGAATCGAGAAGGGTCAAGAGACACTATGCATTGATTAGCAGGCGGCGCCATATATGCATGCCAAAGTTTCCCATCGCACCTGGTGTGTGATATCTGGTCTGGCGTCGCTGATGTCGCGATTCATCTTGCGCATGACACCAATATGCTCATCACTATTGAGGAGGGAGTATTTCTCGTCACGTTGGCCTGGTCTGCCGCCGCCATGGCTGGCCTTGTAGGTCTCGAGACTGGCGTTGGAGAGGACGACGATTAGGCGCTTAGTATCTTTGTCGGTCTTGGGGATTGGGACATGCTGCTCGGCGACGAGTTGAGGGAGGAAGGGAGGGGGTAGAGATTGGGTTCCTGACATGATGAGAGTAATCAGCTTTTCTGCGCCAGGTTGTTGAAAACTGCGAGATGCTGGATCCGAGGATTGTAGATTCCAGAAATATTGCGTTGAGTTGTTGAGTAGACGGTGGTTTGGCAGGTTGGAGGGGAGGGGATGATTTGCCAGTTGAGTAGAAGATATTTGTGAATAGAGAAAGGAGTTTAGGGTTCCGCCTCTAATTCCGATTCCAGTTCCTCGAATATTTGGTTTTGCCTTGCAATTCCGCGATCAAGAGCCTTGCCTTTGCTTTTGCTTCCACCAGCTTCGGTGCGGGCAGAGCTGCACCAATGATCGGGAGGGACATCGGAACTTTTATCGCCGACACTGCCAAAACTTCGGGCCGAGTCATGTTCATCGCTCACAGGAGGAGCGGGGATCGGGGACCGGGGACCGGGGTGATGGCAACACAACTTTTGTTGGGGAAAATATGAAAAGGAAAGAAAGAGGAGGAGAGAAAAAAAAAGGAGTGACTGCTTACGAGGACGCTTCACCGATCTGGATTCCGGAGAAGACATGTTGCTAATGGTGATGGTGATGACGATGCTAATGCTAATGCCAACCTTTCGTGTATGGTACAGTGCAGTGTAGTGTAGGTAATGTGCGGTACCTAGGTATTATTTTATGGATCCGGAAGGATGGAGGTGGAAGCGCTGCAGTCGAAAAGTCTTCTCTGCGTCGTGCCTGGGCACGAGTGGGAAGGGAGTGGGAAGTGAGTGGGAGTGAAAGTGCGGGGTGTTCTTGAAGCCCTGAAAGCTCTGCAGGCTTGATAATGCGCGAGAAATGAGATTGGGAATGAGAATGGGAGTAAGAATTTGGCGCGAGAAGAAGAAGAGGATGATGATGATGATGATGTTTTCGAGTAGTTAATAGTCCTGAGAAGTCTCTTTGAAGTGAAGATGCGATTGGGGGAGGAGAAAGGGCCGGGGACGAGTGAGAAGATATTTTCTGAGCCGCTCCCGCGCAGCTGCCTTTGCGCCATTGCCGCTTTTTTACGGAGTACGGCCGGCGCTTACTCCTCTAGCCGCACTTTGAGTGACAGCAGCACCCGAACAGCCCTGGAGCCCTTGAGACAGCCTCCAGCTCCAGCTGACAGGAAACTGGCCGTGGTGGTGACAGTGGCAGTCGAGTACTAGGGGTTCGTAGTAGGGCTTCCGTACTAGGTATCGAGTAACCTGAAGCACGCACTTGCCGCTTTGTGACTTGAGAGCCCCACTCTATTATGTTTTCCATTCATGTCACCACTATCACCACTGTCGACAGTCTAAAAAACAGAACAATGATGGAGAATGAAAGACATCAAGTACTATAGTTGCTGCAGGAGGAGCTTGTGTATCAGCAAGAAATCAACCATGATACTCTATTAAGTGATTGTCCGATAGCAGATTAGACTTTTAATTACAATAGCTATATAACAAGGTTCTGATCATTAATCAAGACTCTAGAACCTAGGTAGCTACACAAGAGCTTAAAAAAGGCATGCAAAGTCTGAGATGTTCCGTTCGCCATTGTTGCGAGGGTTTAGAGGTCAGTATAACAGGGGGAGCTGACAAAATGGAGATAATGCACTTAGCTCTAACTGCTACCAACCCTCGCTAAAGGTAAATAAAAACACTTCTAAGGGGGAAGATCAACGTCCGCAGATACCCAGTTAGAAAATCTCTCCTTAGACGCTCACTATACGTTGTTCTACCCGTCCTTTGCGACATTGGACTTATTGTGGCTGTTTCCCCTCTGCGGATGTGAAACTGCTATCTCATCACACATAAACTTTGTTCCATGTAAATCCCCTTCAGAATCGGAGGTTATATAGGGCATGTATCCTTCTAATTGTAATTATCCAAAGCTTTCAAGTTCGATGAGACAATTTCTACTGAATATTTTTGAAGTTTCGCATACTCTCTTGTACATATTTAAGACGTTGGCTTTAAATGTTTATTAATGGTGTTAGTTGCTATTAGGTGGATAACGGGACCCCAACACTTAAATATCGCACGACTAATTTAAATTACAATATATAGGTTTTCTTAAGGTACTTCCATTGACACTTAGTGACCTAGGGTGGGATTGTGGTCCATTCTAATAAGCTTAAAATGTCGTGAAACTTGATCCTCCCACCACTGGTGCAGGTTTGAGAAGGAATAATCACTCGTCCCCATTTCTTTTATCATCACAATACTAACTAGAAAATAGATTCACGAATGGCGGCTGCGTGGCCTACTAGTACATGCAAATGGCTCCCAAAGTGGATGAAATCAAAAGTGTATTTAGAGTAGGAGAGTACTAACTAGGGGTCCTAGATATCAGATATCAATTAGTCCTTCAGTAGTGTTAATATACATGCCATATCGCGAATATGCACTCTTATACGTGACTGGAGCTGCACTTATCCATCTCCCCCCCCTCAACAAAATCCCACCCACATAGCACACTTCTCGTGCCTGAAGCGCACAAAACTAACAACAGCTGGGCCCGCCATCGTCACGATAGAAGACATAAGAGTAAGAAGACAACAATCCATCCTCCATCTAATTCTCTGGTAAGATGTCCTTCCATCAGCACCCTGTATCCATTTCATCACCTCACTCCATCCAGCCCTGGCATACATCACACAACCAAACTCAAATACAGCTATATAAATCAGAATGTCTGCTAGATTATGAGTTACATCTGGAGCTACTCTTCCATCACATCCCAAGTTCTGAGACCCCGAGAATAAGGGTGGGGATGGGAAGCGGGAAGTATGTAATGTGCCTGATATTTCCCATCCTCTTTCTGCCCTGAAGACTTGGGCGTCTTCATGTCTTCCATGTGTTTTCGCATATCAGGCGATGCCAAAAGGTTATGAAGATTACAAGGGCAAGAAACAACAAGGTAAGGTAAGGTGCCCTGTATAATTGTCTCCTCAATCTTCCTCTTAATCCCGATAGATCTCCATCACTTCAGGGATATGTTGTGGCGCTGAGTTAGCATGTTGTTATGATGTTGGGGACGAAGAGGAATGTTAACAAGCGAAAGACTAGAACAGCTGTGTTGTAGGATGGTTTGTCATAAATATGTGCTGAAATTCTAAGCATATAGACAAAGGCTAGGGTAGAAGAGCGATATTACACAAAGATTTTTAAAAACAATATCCTATACTAATGACCTCCTACTTGAGTTGAATGACAATAGTTTTTAATGTATATTCTATTAGAAAATCATAAACCAGGATAATACAGAGAAGGACAAGACTGACATGAAACATGGTTATCTTCTTTAAAGAATGCTACTTTAGATGATTACGAAAATCTTTCACATTGTAATATCTAATTGTTAACTTGTCTTTATAAGGTACGCGAAGTTTTTATTGTGTAGAATCAAATATCATCGCATACTTTTATATATCATTTTCAGTGTTCAGTGATCAATTGAATAAGAGAGCTTTGCAGTTCGCGTTACTGACAATTACAGAAGTATTTGAATCACGTGTCGTGTAATCTTACCTTTCGCACTCTCTTTTGTTATCTCAACAATCCCATGGCAGTGTCTTTCGACTTTGTTGATTAGACTCAACTACCTCTCAAATGGAACGGTACTCAACTTTTTCACAAGAAAATGTTCTACATGTGGTAGCTTCGCGAGGTGATGTTAACAGTGACACAAGCTTTCAGCTGCAGCCTACTCACAAAAGTTAAATGTTCCAAAGGCGGTTTATAAGGGAAGAAACAACACATATTTGGCGTTTTTCACGAGCAACATTCGAACCTCGCATAGCAAGCGTACTTGTTACTCCGTCCTTTCTTTATGGATGTCACGAGATCGAAGGGTAAAGCACTAAGACCATGTGGAAAGATTTTCCCAAGTCGAAAGTGTCTAACTGTGTAACAAGATTTGACGATTACCGTGGTACAAGATGAAACCACAATGACTTACAAGATAATGTCTTACATTTTACCTAGAATATACTCGTGATCCTCGGTCCTTGAGACTCCTCAAGAGATCTAAGGCTAGGCTTGTTACTGACCGACTCGTAAAGTAGAATAATCGCAGTTTGTACGTAGTAGGTATCTCACTAAAAACAGATATCATTTATGAATCGCAGCGGGCCCGTGATTGAATGGGGAACTCCCGGGTTCGCGCGGGCATATCCGCACCCCTCAGTCACGGACACATTCGTTTCGAACCCCGTCTTGAAGTGGGCAAAATTGGGGCATCTTGGCCTCCAAGCCTCCAAGCCTCAATTGCTTGGAAGGTGGGGTAAGAGATGGTTGAAGCTTGTTTATTTCTGTACCTTAACTACCTTTTACAGATCTAGCCGAGTTTATTCATCGAGCGAATGAACGGCCGCTGGTTTGTCACTTATGCATTATTCTCAGTCCCCTATTTTTATCCTGCATCAATTGCCGATCAACCTGCTCATGATAGCCGCGGGTCTGCTTGAGGATATCATTCTTCGGGGAGAGCGATGAAGCGACCAAGCGGTCTACAAGGGTTTCTGTATTTCTCAGGTCCGAAGGCTTCTTGCTTCTCGAAATCGTGCTTTTTCAAGCCCACTTTCATCCTAAAGCTGCTTCCAGCTTCCTAAATGGTCACAACTTGGGCCCAAAGTCTATGTCCCATTCATAATTCGACCTCAACTCTGGTTGCATTCCCTGAAAATTAGTATTTAGCGAGTAGACCCAGTGAGAATTAAAAAGACGTTTAACAAGCGTGTTTTCTTTATCCATACTGCTGTACCTCCAAGAATGCGTGAAGTTCAAAATGCGAAAGAGCATTTTTGTCAAGCTTCCTTTCTTGGCAAATGATAGCAGTTTTACAATCCGTTACTGTATTCTTATCGTATCAAAGAGTCAAGGGTCATCCTGCAATCAGTTCTCGGGAGTTCAAAAGTACCGGCATCATCCAACGTTTTGAATCCATTGTTTATTGGCATACAGGATGGGTCTTTGCCCGGAAGAGGGAGCCGCGGGCACGATCGCGAAGCACGATCGCGAGGGCAGTCTCCACTATAAACAGATCAGACTCAATGTACTACAACACTGTACGGAGTCAAGTACCTCGATCAAATCAAGCGTTTTTTCCCCTTCCTTTGTATGGTTCGACATGGGATATGTGGGAGTATGCAACTGAAGTCATCCAGTAGACATAACTAGATTACACTGCTATAACTACCATGTCGATGAAACGAGCTCATAAGGGCGGAAGCGGAAAAGGGGGACTCCAGCGTGCCAACGCTGGGCGGGATTCATGTGTTTCAAGAGTATTTGGGGGGGATGGGATTTTGGAGTTTGATCGATATGCATAAGAGCTATTTCACAGTCAAGCATATGAATTGGTAGAAATCCCATAAATTGTTTCTAGGTTTGCACCCCAATGTTCAATATGCTTGAAGCGATCAAACAACCAATGATAGTTTGAACCAGCTCTATGGGACCGATGTTGGTATAGAGTCGAAGGACCAAGTGAAGTCAATTTCAAATTACTCACGTGGTGCAGGTGTCGTCGTCAGATTGTCGATAGAATTCCTAGCTAGTTTCGGCTGGCAAGTGACAACGTGGAAATGGAAACTTGAAATGCGGCTCTCACCTTCCCCATTTTCTCTGTCTCGGCCCTTCTTCCCTCTTGATCAAGGAAGCTACTGTAGTGTTAACTTTCCTAGTTAGCTTTTCGAGAATTTTGGCAACGAAAAAGTGGGCGTATAACCACTTCGTATGTGATTCAAAGCTCCTGGACGAAATCTTGCGTTTTAACTTTATTTTGGCCAAGTAAGGAGGCCTCATGGGTCTCATGCTGAACTTGTCTTCTACTTGTGTTACTGAGCAATACGGTAGTGGGAAGAACTACCAGTTAACAAGCTCAGGTCGTATAATTTCGATCAGGGTACGAAATATGCTTAGACCAGGATCTTTGGGCTTATTTCTAAACCCCGGTATCATCGGAATCTGCCCGCTTTTGTAAGGCTAAGCGAGAAGAGTCGGCTCCACTTCATGGAGGCCCATTCATTCGGAAGGCATATATACATCAGTAATACGCGCACATTTCAGATCCTTTCTCTTCATCACATCTCTTTTGGTTTTTTCTTCCCTTAAGTCTCTGTCCATCTCAACGCTCATCAAGCTCGAAGACCTCGCTTTATAAATAAATTCATTGGTTGTGTACTCAAGATGCATACCTCTACCACCCTCCTCACTTTTCTTCACCTCGCATCCCTCACGACAGCCTTTCCACACTATATGCGACGTCAAGAAAATACAGTTCCGCCAGTGCCATTACCTGATTGCTCAGGTGGTCCTACAGTCGGTGAAGCAGTAGCCAACATCACTGCAAACAGCACTAGACGTGCGGACCCCCGTCCTGAAGAGTTCAAAATCATGTCAGAAGAGAAATTCCCATTCATCCCCGCTGGTCCAAACGACCTACGCTCTACATGTCCAGGTCTTAACTCGTTAGCAAACCATGGTCTGCTCCCACGCGATGGTCGCAACATCGATCTAGCTATGTTTACCAATGCTTCCTGGCTGGGCTTCAACATGGGCTTCGATTCAATGGCACAAATTGCTTTACCGGGAATGCGATCATCCACCACAGGCAATTGCAGTACCGTGCACCTCTCCGATATGAAACAGCGCGTCCCCAAACTCATTGAGCACGAAGCATCAATGACGCGAAAAGATTCATTCTTTGGAGGGGCAGTGGACGCCTTGGATCAAGAACAATGGGCTAGGACGCAAGCGGTTTGGGAAGGTCATGATATCATTACTGTAAGTACATCCTCTTCTCCTTGAAATAGGATTCGACGAAACTTGAGTTATGATGAAAAGCTCTTTCATTTTCAAGTTCACCTACTAATTCGAGTTTCCAATAGCTCGAAGTAGCAGCCCAGGAGATCAAAACCCGTTTCGATTGGAGTAGAGCAAACAACCCTGATTTCAACCCGGATGAAGAGAAATTCTCTAGACTTCCTTCTTTATTGCAATACGGACTCATGATCACGACCTTCGGCAACATGGAAACTGGAGATGGCAACAAAACCTTGATCAAGTTCTGGGTCGAGAACGAACGAATGCCATGGACCTTGGGTTGGCAACCTACCCAAGAACTTTATTTCCCAACCAACCGCTTGATTGCTGGGAACATCTCGGCTATTTGGGATACCCTAGTGTAAGGGAACAATGAGGTGAACTTGAGTTGAGCTTGAGTTGAGGAAAACTTGTAACGTTTGTTTATTTCGGTAGTGTGTTTTGTCTACCTCTGTTTTGAAAAAGAATGATAAATTATGATAAAGATTTCTAGAACCACCTCTGTGATTCTGGTGCAACTACCTCACCAGTTGCCATATCTGCATACAACAGGATATTCCTCACTTAGTAAATGCTCGAAACTATCCCTACTCGTCAGGTTCATATATCTGAAGTATCCCCTAACGCCGATATCGTTTCTACTACTAATGTTTATACAACCCATTCGTATAACTAAAGCTACTATATAAGGATCCTATAGTTGTAGCTTCACAACTGTCTTACGTGCGTAAGTAAACTGAAGTTTGTGGTTTGTATATGGATTTTAACAGAAGAGACAACATCGGCGTTAGGGGATACTTCAGATATATAAAACCGACGAGTGCAATATTGCGTCGAACGTTGGAGATTATACGACTTTAATAGCCTCCGGTCGACCACCACGCGACTTCAATGGCCTTTAGCCCTGTACACTTACTTCTACACCCTGTTTTGCCCCTAGGCGCGGGCAGAGATATAAAAAGTTTGTGTCGTAGGTTTGTACTTTAATACTAGTTTATAAAAGTTGCTATAGAATAGGACCTAAAGCTATTTAGATCTCTAGGAGTACTAGTACTTGGTGATTCTAAGGAAATAATCGTAAAGTCTAATTAGGTACTCTGTAACGTGATATAGAGACCCCTATTTTCAGGCGAAATTCCTAGTCGTTGCTCCTTGAAAATAACCCCTCTAATCTGTGCCTTCTAAGTTCCTTCTATAGTACGAAATACTTATTCTTTAAGGTTATCTACACTCTGTAGAATAAAAGGTAGAGATTGCGTGCGACCCGCTCCTTGTAGATGCTTTGCGCTGAAAAGCAGCGGCCTGCGCCGAGAGGCCATTGAAGCCGCGGAGTGATCGAGCGGAGGCCACTAAAGTCGTATCATCTGTGGACGTACTGTACTTAATTTTAAAGTGCCGCGGCGATAAGAAAAATAAGCTTATCTTCAAGCGCTAAGAGCATCAGCTGGCATCGCGTCAGTGCTCGCCTATTTTTAGCCAAGGGGCTTCCTGGCGCCACGTTTGATAAAATACATACAAACCCGGGAATTCTTCGCTCAATCACGAACCTGCTGCGGTCCATAAGAGACATCCGGTTTTGGTTTCTTTACAGTCAAAGCTCGTTACATGGATATGGTCAAGCGAGGATTTCTTAAGGATATAAACGAGGATATACTTAGTTATCCTTAGGGTTCTAGTTATCCTATACGGAGCGATGTTGATTTAGGTGCAAAAGGGTTTTGGGGACACAAAGATTTAAGGAAATAACTCAATACCGGTTTATCCTTAATCCTTGTACGAAGTAACGAGTTGTAAACTGTAAGATGGGATCTTGTGGCGAAAAGTGTTTGATGGCCGAGCTTGGAAGCCTGAAGGGTCGGGAGCTTGGGAGCTGTATGCAGTATAAGAAGACTACATCTTACCTGTTTGGTCTCATTTTCTTCTTCATCCTCTTCAATCAACCCATTTCCTCCTTAATTCTTACTTCCATCCTCCAACTAGAAAACCCAGAAATATCGACCGGTTCGAGAACAAAAAAAACCCCCCAACAACAACGCAAAATGAAGTCCTTTACCTCAATCATCCTCTTCCTCGGTCTTGCATCCCTAGCTGTGGCGGGAGACTGCAACAAGAAGCAGAAAAAGTTTTGCGAGGAAACATGTCCACCGGAAATTGTACGTTCATCCTTTTCTTTCCATTACCTGCTACCCTACAACTATGCCAGAAGATAAAGGCAGAGTGAATGAGTCCTAACAGAAAATTCTTATAGGGTGTCAAGAGTTGTACCGAAGTTGACAAAGCAGTTACTTGTGCTTGCAACTTCCTGGACCGTCGTAGCCAACAATGGGTTGCCTAGGAAAATATCTCATGGGCTGCGAATAAGGAGTAAGGAGGGATGGGAAGCGCTAGGAGGAGCTGTGCTTCTTGTAGTAATGATATGATCCTAAAACCCGCTGCGCATAAAGCTCGTTCTATATTCGATTTTCTGTGATTCGTGAGCTATAAATTGCAGCATCTCGTAAATAAGAAAAGCAGAAGCGAACTGTGATTATAAAAATGTTCTAAATCGATCGTGAAAAAAACTACTCTAGCAATTTGAGACTATTTGGTCACTTGATAGACTTGTCTAGAGGTATTTAAATAATTCTCTTGGGCATATGAGAAGGCAGCTCCTTTCATTATGTTCTTACAAGCCCTACCTCGGCATCTACTAATTACCATTTCATGTAACAGGAACGTTAGTTGTGTTTTGCACTTCCGCACAATAATTTACCTCTGTAAATTCAACAAACCACAAACCATAATGAAAACACGAAGTTCTCGAACTTTAGTCTAGTATCAGCATGGTCTCGTTTGGTATGACAGATAATGGTAATTACAATTCCACGGAGAATACAACTTGACCAAAAAAGAAAAAGGGTGTTGTGGTGATATTGTTTGTTTCTCTTCCTTCATTTACTCTCACATTTGCCCCTTTGTAACCAAAAAACCTTTCTCGATTGACCTGGAATTTTTGAAATTGCTGTCATATAGTCACAGCGAAGCTCACAAGAATTCGAGACATGTTTTTCAGTAATCTTGCAAAGCTTCGTTGTGACGTTGTCGGTCTTCTCAAGTTCTGTTGGTTGGAGATAAGCAGCACTGATAATGAGCACGACGAAGTATTGGGTGCTCCTCATGAGCATAGTATTGTACACTACAGTATTGGCCAAAAGCAGCGAGTGCTATAATTCACCACCCACCGATTCCAATAAAAATTCCACCAGTCCTTTCATCTCTACACTTCCCGCTCAATACCGCCCTATTCCAAACAATAGGTATGTCCAAAACGGAAAGCTGGCAGAATCAAGAAAAGTTAGGCGACAGCGCAACAAGCCAAGCGCGCTCATTCCTATCATAGACCTCCCCAAATAACGCCTGATCTTGCATATGTAAATGGTCTGGACAGCTCAGGCCCCCCACCTTCTCGTAAAAGTTTTATATACCTCCATATGAATCGGAAAGCTCAATGGATTGCGGGGCTCTACTGTAGAGTTGAAACCTTCTCAGAGCAACTAGTATGACAATGGGGACGCTCTAGAACTGGTAGGGCGTTTTGCCAGGTTCGGGGTCCAAAGGAAAGCGACGGGATTTCTCAGCTTGTCTCCCAGGGTGAAGAGGATGGCGACAACTTAACACCTGTACATGGTGCTATCTACGAACCTTTAGCTAGGGCTTGCCCTAGTCTAGAGAGCTAAGATTGAGTCGTTACTACTATATATAATTAATTACGGACGAATTCGAAGCGTCGTAACGCAACCTCTTTAGCCTAAATACCACCCCTTACTCTCCTCATCTCCGACTAAACGATTTCCTCTTAATCTATAGATTATTTAGCCCTCCTCTACGAGATATAAGCCCTTACTACGCTAGGCCTCTATATGCGATATATCTATTAATATAGACTCTAAACGACAGACATTGGAAAGGAGGAAGGGTGGGTTCACTATATAGGGGGGTGACTGGGTTTTAAAGTTGATTTAGGTGATATAGGGAGGGAAAGGGGAGGGGGAGTCTTTAGACTTTAGATTTCAGGGTTTTCGAATTAGTTCTTTTATATATATGTGTGTACGACAACCGAGAATTATAGGTACCTTAGGGCTGTCTAGGCTTAGAACCCTAGGCGGGTGTGTATTCCTACTATATTCTCTCGAAACAACACGGCCTATTACCCTAAACGGAGTCGGAGTTAAGGTATTACGATTTTAGTTATAGACAAGAAATGCTTTCTAAGGTTGCGATTAGTACTCTAGAAGGTCTTTTTAGCCACTTGCGTTTTTAACCCCTAGGGAGTTCTACCTACTATATATAAATATCCCTAGCTTAGTACGCCCCTATACTCTTCGGGGGGTCATAGGAGTTAAGTAGGCTATCTAGCTACTTGTCTTCGCCCGGCGTAAAAATACTATCATCATCATTATCATCATCCCAGGGTAAAGATGTTTAGCTTATGAATATTAATGAGAAGGTATCGCCAAAATTAAAGAAAGAGCTTCAAGTATAGTGAAGGAAAAGCTATTTATGTAGCTCCTCCAAACGGAAGTGGAAAAACAGGGTAGATACCAGCAATACAAGATGTAGGGGCTCTTTGGTAGAGGGATTTGGATAAGTGTTCTTAATAAAGCTTAATCAAGAGGTCAAGGATTATAAGCGTAAGGCTCATAAATACGGGGTTATCTCCAATCTCAGTCATTTACAAAAGCGCTTTTTGTTAGCACGTTTAATCAAGACAGCTGAAGTTATAAGCTAGGAGCCCTTTATGAAGTATTATATTAATGTATGTGGTTGTATTTAGTTGTAAGCTCTCAGAGTGCCTCTTTTAGATATACAGGAGTACAATAGGTGCTGGCAAGTAAGAATCTACTTCCATTGTTATAAGGCACCAGTATAGTGTGTGTGTGTAATGTGTAAAAGACTTGTATTACTAGCCAGCTATCGTGAGGAAGGATATGGTCATGCCAAGACATGACCAGCACCACGTGACTGGACTATACCAGCACTACCTACGTAACTAGACTGTCACAGATGCCCTCTTACTTAGGTAGCGTCCTCGTCCTAAGGACGCGAAATACTATCTAAAACTAAAATACATTGCTTCCCTTTTGCTCTAACCAGAGTTATAGACATATTGTCGCGCTTTCACGTAGATTAAGCGGTCAGAGCAAGTTTTCATACTTAAAGAGTAAAAGTAAGATTGATTAATTAAAGGAAATAAAGTAAAGAAGGGTTAGACCTTATGTAGAGGTTAAAGTAAGCTAAAGATATAAATAAAAGTCCTTTACGTATTAACTTTTAAGTATATTACGTATATACTTGTCTAGTATATCTAAATTATTCTATAGTACATTTAAGCTAGGAACTATTAAAGTCTAGCTCAAGTAGTATATATTATGTAATTATATACTAGTTTAGTACTTAATCGGCTTAGAAGTTTAGCCGGCGCCAAGCATCACGTGACATCATGACATCACCTTAAAGGGTTTTGGTGCCTTAAGTAGATCCTCGAAGGAGTATTAGAGTCGGGTTAAGGGTCGCCTAAGAGATAAGGAATTTTAAGGCCTCAAGTGGTTTAAGCGCTAAGATTATTCGACCTCGACAGCTTTTTAACCTTTAAAAGCGATATAAGTCTTAGACAACTTAAACCTAAGCACTTTTGCTAAGGCTTAATATTCCTAAGGGTTATCCGAGGATTATAGAAGTACTTAATAGATATTAGAGGGTTAGTAAATATCTAAGAGGGTTAAATAATATATAAGGGTTCACTCGAGGGTGCATTGAGCTAAATGTAGCTACGCCACACCTTACAGGGGTATACGAAAGACTCGGTATTATACGTATACAACGGACCACAACGTAATATAAATATAAGTTTTAGAATCGCTCGATTCTACGAAAGTTTACAGGCGCGCATTTACAGGCCAGCTCCTAGCGAGTGGTATTACGTACGTAGGTACACTACCTAGGTAGGTAGGTAGGTACCATGCCCGGGCACCTATACAGGGTCGTATACTAATAAAGTATATACTCTTTAAGGATCAAAGAATTTTGTTAAGGGTCAGCGTTTTTTATAGAGCTCTATAGAGATGGCTAATTATTATATAGCTCTAATACTTAAATTGTTCTTTGTTTCCAAAGAGAAAAATATTTTTTTAAGGCTTAAACGATTTTAACCCTCGACCGAGCCGCTGGCGAGGATCTAGTTGAGGCACTAAAACCCTTTAAGGCATGTGATCCTAAAATACAACACATATAATCCTTCTTCCTTTGTAATCTACTTACGTATCCTCTAATCTAAGGTGGCTCCCCTTGCTCCGAGTGTCCTTTGTCTCAAAGGGCTAAATCATTTCTACTTCCTTGTTAATAGCCTTTAAGGTTTTGTCTAAGTATAGATTACTCTTCTTATACTTGTAATGCTCTAGCAGTGGCGTCCCCTTTTGCCTATTAGATTTGCCTTACCTAGCTAGTGTTACGTCGGTTAGAGTCTTCTAACTCTAACAATTCGACCACTACTGTTCTAGTAAGTTTCAGAAGTATAGCTACTAATCTAATTCCTTTTAGACGGGCTATATAGGCTAACGTCTAACGTACTTAAAGGGCTTCCTAGAGTAGCCGATTCTCCTATTAAAGTTGTTTAATTTTTTGTTAACGTTGTTAAGGTGCTATTCTCTATTAGGTAGGCACGGGTTACGTCTTCGAGTATTTAGGAAGGAGCGTTCTCTAGAGCTCGTCTAACGATCTAATGGATTGTTGGATTAGATCTATCAATTTGTCTAATACGAGCTATGTTTTAGGCGTTATAAGGTTCTACGGGGTTTCTTACTTTGAGGATTAATTTAAGAATTACAGAAGGTAAAGTTTATAAAAGGTGAAACCGGCACTATAAGGGGTTACGTCACTCCTCTAAGGTTGCTAGGATTGGTATCGGTTGACTAGACTAGTTGCTAATGAAGTAGCTAGTACTAAACTCGAGTTTAGTTAGTAATAACAGTAGTACTATCATCTATAAGGCCCTAGTATAGTATGTGTGTATAATATATAAAAGACTTATATTTGTAAAGGATTTGATTTTTCATAGTTTATGGTGATAATGTAATGTAATGTAATGTAGTATTTTTACGCCATAAAGCGAAGCACCGTAAACTGCCTACAAGTAGGCACCCGGATTTCCTAAGGCCTCCCGAAGGGCATAGAGGCGTGCTAAGCTACAGATTTTTATATACAATATCCCACTCTAATCAGCCAAAAACGTAGGTGGCTAAAAAGACCTCCTAGAGTAAGCCCGAGTCTCTAATCCCGCGGTGTTACAGTGCTATTATAGACTAGAGAAAGCATTTCATACGTAAAGCTATAGCCAAAAGGCATGTCGTATGTCCCCCTCTACTCCGTTTAGGAAGAGAACGTTTATAACTTGCCTAAATAGGGGTAAGATAAATCGGGGACGACGTATAGCCCCGACGCCAGAGTCTATAGCCTAGAACCTAGGTACTCGAACGAAATTAAAAGTCCCTTAGACAGCCCTAGACTATAGTAGGTACCCTAGTCCTTTCCCTAAGGGTGAGTGTCGGATTACAGAGCCTCAAAGCAAGTGAGGGCATCTGCCCCTGTTAAGAGTCTTGGCACACACACAGAGGCGCGAATTGTCGAAATAGCCTTAAAAACCTAAAATAACCCTTTTACAGCCGTCCCCCCCTCCCTTCTATCCTATCTCCCTCTCCTATCACCTATATACCCCCCTCCTCTCCTGTGTGCCCTCCCTGCCCCTCCAAATATAGCTTCTGCCGCCTTTCCTCCCTGGCTAGGGGGTATATATAGTATCGTAGGTGCGTATAGGAGACCAGCTCGGTAGGGAATCGTAGTAGTGACGAGTAAATAAGGTAATAATCGAGGACTATAGAGGTAGGAGTCGAAAAGAGGTGGTGTCGTAGCCGCTGCTAGAAGTCGAGAATCGTTAGTTGTTATTCGACAATTAGAAAATCTCCCTAGTACGCGAGTACGCGATCAACTCGCGACAGAAGGACTCAATCTTAGCTCTCTAGACTAGGGCAAGCCCTAGCTAGAGGTTCGTAGGATACACCGCGTACAGGTGTTAAGTCGTCGCATCCCATAGTTTATGGTGAATTAGGGCGAATCACGTGATTCTCCTGGTAGTAGTAAATAGGGGTGCCAGGGATAGCCTAGGGATAGTAGCTAGGATAGTGGCTAGCTAGCTATATAGTCTCATCGAAAGAAGTAGCTCTCTCCTTCTCTCCTTACAAACAATCATTTAAACAGCTCCGAGACGAAATAGAGCGGCTCTAACAAGAAAACAAAGAACTTAGGGAGGCGCTTTAGACGAGACAAACCCTAGCGTACATCGTACGAATAAAAGGGATCACATCGGTAGCGACTCTCCTAAAATTAATAAACACAGTGTTTATAAGAGGTTAGAAGTAAAAGTATTATCCTAACAAGTCGACTAGGTAAAAGAAGTCAACAAGTAAGAGGGGATATATCTAAAGTGATTAAGAATCTTAAGAACCTAGTTAACAAGGATAAAAGACTATAGTTCGACAATATAAAAGATATAGGACGACGGTTAGCCGTATTAGAA
Source organism: Hymenoscyphus linearis (assembly GCA_900536425.1). Lineage (NCBI taxonomy): Eukaryota > Fungi > Ascomycota > Leotiomycetes > Helotiales > Helotiaceae > Hymenoscyphus > Hymenoscyphus linearis. The sequence continues at coordinate 185,234 of UNPR01000047.1, read as the reverse complement.
CTCAGAAGGACTAGACCTAGTAACCTACACTTTATAGAAGTAGCTAAAGCTATTAACAAGAGAACGGAGTTAGTTTAACCCTTAGGGGCGAAGAGTGTACAAAGTAGGGGGGGAGTCATATTAGAGCAAGGAATAGTAGTAACGCTTAAGACATAGGCACTCGACACTAGATTAGAGGACAAAGTGTTAGATTATAGAGAGAGCTCGGTAGAAGTAAAGTTTAGTTAGTTAACATCATGCCCTCGGGGCGAGGTCATTGTTTAAGGAGGGCATCTATAACAACCTAGTCACGTAGCTCGGGAACCTCCCAGTCACGGGGCGTAGGTGATGGCTTAGCAAGGTCTTGGTATCACTATATCCTTCTTAATAGTAGCTAGATTAGAATATAAGTCTTTTACACACACACACACTATACTAGTGCTCCACAGGAACTAATGAAAATAGCATTTGTTTACATTAAGTGTTTATATATTACACCGTCCCTCGCTCCCCCTTTATCACGTGACTTCTGTATCCGGGTAGGCCTATATCCACTCTGGCCAAAATATACGGTAATTGTATAGCTAGCTAGGTAATCTAAGATTAATAGATTTTATAGTACTCTATAGAGTTCTAAAGAGATAAATAGTACTAATTTATTTAGAGTAATTTATTTACTACTATATAGTAACGAGTATGAACATCTTTAGTATAATTATTTACACCTGGCTATATAAGATTTAAAACAATATTATTCTAAAATAATAATGAAACTAAAATAAATGTTTATATTATAGAGTTATTCTTCTAACGGAAATAGTTAAAAGGTACAAGATTAATGTAATTAACTTTTATTGATAGATAAATAAGATTACTTCCTAATCTATTATATTTATACTATTCGAGTATTCTACTAGATCTCTTTTCTCGAACTTGATTGTTTAAGATAAACTAGAAAACTTGGTTTACTAAAATACAAATAGATTTAGATTAAAATAACTAATTCTATAACTAGTAAACAGGATATTCTCGTCTAAACAAGTAATATAGTGTTTATTGATCCTATTTTGCTAATTACTTATATTAAAAAGCCTTTAGTACTAATTATATTTACTTCGGAAATCTAGGGTGATTATTACCTTAGCGAGCAGTATTTAATTTACTGGATTTATATATAAATTCTAATAGCTATACTTAAGATAGATAAGTAATTAGGTAAAAAGGAGAAGAAGCGATAGGTATAGGGTTTCAGGGATACAAACGGCAAAACTTTAGCTTGATATTGGATTAAAATACACGAAAAGGAGGCTTGTTTGCGTCTTGTTTACTGGTGTAATCTTGCAAGTTTATATTATTGGTTACATACAGTTTCTCGAAATCCCACCGCTTCCCTCTATCCAATCAAGAATGGTCTACAGCCTCCGCAGCATTCGGTTCAGGGTCCTGCCGCTCGAGATACTCGTTCATATATTGGGCGAATCTTCTCAATGGTTCGTAGTTAACTCGTCCAATAAGAGTGTCTCGGTTAGCGATACCCCTCACCAAACCTGGTGGAGGTTTGGCGTACAGCTCCATCCATATCAAATGATATGGTACATGAAATCCAATATCAACCCCGTTTTTCAGAGTATCAGCGGGCCACTCAGCGGTCTCTTGCACCTCAAGCGACTGGACAAAGCTATGTATCAAACCCATGCTTTGTTGGTGGAATTTGCAGTAGTCGAACCTCAACTTCTGGAGTTCACTTGGTAATGCTGATTTCAGTGCCTCCAGAAGTTGGGTGGGAGTCAGTCTTCTCGTTGTTGCCCATGCTTTTCTAAGAAGCTTATTCCCTGGATTCGCTTCCATTTCAGCTTCTTTTGCCTGTTTATTGAGTGATTCCTCAATGTAAAACACCCATGCCTCCCTTTTGTGGTGTTCAAACAGCTTTTTAAGTAAAAAAGGAGTCTCCAGCGCACGGCGACGTCCATTTCTTGTCCTGATATGCCCAACAGCTGGTCTTCTCCCGTCCGGAGCGAAATGTCTTGGAGAAAACCCACTCATCAAGCAGACTTGTTTCATCGAATCCAAAAGTGTCTCTGGTGCTGCACCCAAAAAGAACAGCCCTTCAGTATGGAGAGAAATCAATTCCTCCATAAGCGTCCATCTCTTAACCGAGAAATCGAATTTTTGTTTACGCAGGGCATTGTAGAGATGACCAGGATAAGTGGCAGAGCCCCAAAAGTTGACCATATGGAGACCGTACACATGTGAATCCATAAGAATACGGAACGCAAGCATCCCACAAAGAATCGGCTGTCTCTTAAGAATATAGAGCCGCTCGCTCAACCCAGGAATTTCGGAGCCATTCTTTTCGTTTGACCTTGCTGCCTTCGTCGGTTCAAAAAGGAGATCTTCCAGAAAACTATCCTTCACTTTCTGTACGAAGCGTTCCGCAACATCGTCCAAAGCCTTGTACTGCTGAGGGAAATCGAATCTTTTCGTGTATTCAAGATTCTTTGATAAGGCGTTGATAACTTGCTTAGCAATCTGCTGAAAATCCTCAAAAGCATCGCGAGATTGCGAAATAATTACCAGACAAGAAGCCGCAAATGAAAGCCAGATCTCGACACGTCCCGTCTCTATCATTTTATAGAAACCGGCAGTCAATTCATCCTCAATGTTATGAAAGTTTAGACCTCTGCCGTGGATGACCACGAGTTTCCGGAAGAGATCTAACAGAAACTCCATATTTCCGACCTGTTTCCGAGCAGCCACCATGCGACTTTCTGTCTCCCCCTGATCTTTAGAAGAGAAACTTGAAGCTTCATGTGTCTGCATTGAAGTGCTCGACTCAAGAACTGGTGAAAGGCCACTGGATGAAGTATCATGGCAGTAAGCTGCCAAGCAAGCCATTTCAATGTCATAAAGAGATTCTGGAGGAATCTTCCATTTAGAGTATTTGGCTTGGACTAGTTCAATTAGAACCTCATGATCCAATAGTTCCGGGTAGCCTGAGAGACATTCTTCTTGTGTCCGCATTGCTAGCTGAAATGCAGTGTTCGTAATAACAGAAACCGTAACCAAATCGAGTTCTTTCCGACCATATTGATCCCATGCCTCAGCCACATAACCCTTCAATCTCCCAAGGTCCTCTGACAGACAATAAATAGCAAATTGTTGTTCTTCATCGTCGTTGTCTTCCGTATTTTGCGCAATTTGGAGTTCGACCTTTGTAGTTGCGACATTAATGGTCGCTTTCGTTGGGGACGTGCTTTCGTTCTGCGTCGGCTCTTCCACGTCAAGGGCTGCAAAGCGATTCTCTAATTGAATGAATGAATCCTGAGTAACTGAAGAGGTAGTGGGGTTGACGTTTGCCTCAAATAAATGCTGGAGTGCCAGAATAACATTTTCCATCAACGAAATAAAGTAAATATGGCGATCAGTGATCTGTGCCTCGACTTCATCCGTATCGTTAGCCCGAAAATAAGCACTACACTTCTTGCGCAGAGCAATAGCTCGTAGACCGGCTCGAACGACCCTCGATGGGACTTTGACCGTGGGTTTCTTGGAGTTCGCGATAGCGTTGGCCAAAGGCAGAAGCTCGTTTAGATTGACACGTCGAACAACTGTTGGCGAGGTGGCAGTTGGCTTCAATGCCTTCCTAGCCTTTGCTCTCCCTTTTCCTTTCGATCGATGGCTTTTGGCAGGAATTTTTTCGTTATCTTTCTGTGTGGGCTTGTCGTTTGGTGGTACATATCCGCATTTTGTACCGTTATCCCAGAGCCATTGGACAAATACTGAGGTGTCGTTCTTGTATAGCTTATACGTCCCTTCAAGAGAACAAGGCAACATGATTGCGACAGGGACAGGGCGAGCTACAGGTTGGTGAGAGTTTGAGACTGATTTTTAGTTGCTACAGGTTCAAGAGAACGACTTAGATGACGTGATAAAGAGGCATCGGAAAACGGCGAAAACAAGTGAGATTTTCGCCGACACATCTAAGTTCTCTCTACGTGAATTACAAATAACCAGGGTCAGTTGACTCACTCCTTACGAACTCCAATTTGTCTATGATATCTTTGTGTGGTATTACTTAGTTGACTTCTTTTGCCATATGGGTAACTGACAGAGGGCACAAAAGAAGCAGAAGTGGCGGGATCATCGTCCTTTTCAGCTGACAGGAAAGCTTTAGGGTTGACTCCTTTTGCGTCCTTTCTTTTCTTCCTTGTTTAGCTCTTATTGAGGTTCATTGATGTAAGTGTTCTCAAAGATCTGAAGTCATATACTCATCATTCTGATTTTGTAGCCCCTTTCCGACAACGAACTCGAGAACAAGGCCTCCTGTCACTGCCCACAGGCTTACCTAATATCCTCCTCGTAGCCTCTTTCCAAAACAACGCCTACTGCACAACACTGGGGGGTTCAGGGCTCCTTTCCAAAGTAAAGCCCAAATGAAAATGTCCTGAGTTACGATTCTCCTTAGAAATATTCTTCAATACGAAAGTCAAGAGCGATACAGCTACTCCGCCGCAACTACAGGACTAAATAATGCATACCATGCCAGGATACAAGGCAGGATAATGCGATTCTCCAATGGTGGGGTTTCCACAGTTGTTGATACAGGGGTACCCACCGTCGTAATACAAGAGAGATAGGGAGATGAATTGCAGGGCAAGAGAAGGACCACGAAGGAAACACCGGCATAGCTTCAACCGATCTCAAACACATGCGCGTTTCCCCATTCCCCCACTATATGGCACCCGTACTCGCTTCACTACGCCATAAACCCTCGCTTACGACTTGTTTGATTCATCCTGGCAACCTTGAGAACACACCGCGGATCAATACCACATCATCCTAGTCCCCACCTACCTGCATAGCGAGCATGAACATAGAATAAGCGAATGGTCAAAGTAGTCCAAGAAGGTAAAGAATTACATTATCTGCTCCCAACAAAATATCTATATCGCCCATATTCCCCGTTCCAACAACCTAACCAACCAAACAAGTAGTAGTCGCCAAAATCGAAGGATCAGTTTCCGAAATGGCGGTCAATTTAATCATCGGAGAGTCGGAAGCACCATCAGCAGCAGCAATCGCAGCCTGTACTGTAATCGAACTTCCAAACTCAACAGCCACAAGTTCGTTGCGTAAAATAACATTCCACCCAGAGCCTTCAACCTCAGCCTTCAAACGATATACATCGGACTTGAGGTGTGCCGAAACATCATCATAGTGTCGAGCTTCCATAGCTGCATATGAGAAAGTGCCATTGTTGGAAAGTTGGAATGAGCAAGTGACCCCTTTTTGGATCGTTGCACTTCGTGCTTCCTTCGTAACCCCTGGGAGAAGAGCAACTCCATGTATGTGGGGACTGGTCTCATTCGTGGTTGACCGGACCGCGATTGTATATGAAAGAACACCATTTTCGTCGCGATGAATGTCGATGATGTAGAAGTGAAGTTTATTCGCCGTATCGATATATTCAAACTCACTTCCAGATCCAGTGCCCGCATGGAAGAGAGCATCAGCCAATTGACGGTAATCTCCAAGAGTGATATAGGAAGGTGTGCCATCAGGTCTGTAAAAGTCAAGAAGTTCGATATCCTGAGGATTCGCATCGATTGTCCATTGGAACATACCACCTCGGTCTTCCTTACTCTTACTTATCATCACACCGTGATCCGGAGTAAATGAATCAGCACCCATCCTATCGATCACTTCAACAAAATAAGCATCGTAACCGCCACCGTCGCAGAACACGTCAGTGTCAATACTGCACGCGGGCGAGTTATCACTGTCCATCTCGACTCTGATACCTAAGAGACTGGTTGTACCAGGGTCTACGGAGCGAGCTGTGATTTGCACTGTAACTGGGCCGGAACTAGGCAATGCCTCTCGTGATACTCGAAGAATACTCTCATTTCCAATGAGTCCCAGTTGGGCTTTATCTCTTACCGTGTGATGTGATCCCATGGAACCTCCTTGTTGGGCTGGAATCTGCCATCTTGTGTGAGGTCCTCCAGGTCCGTTAAAACTTCCTCGAGACATCATGGACCAAGGTCCAGTATAAGCACGACGCAGAGGTACACCATATGGATTGTTGTAATTGTCTCCGATATTCAACAAGTGGCTCAGCTCATGTGCATAAGTTGCCATTCCGGAGCTTTCTGCTTGTGTACTGGATCCACCTCCTGCATTGGGCCAGATGGTCGAAGAGGATGCGAATGAAGACCATTCCACATATCGGGTTTTTGCATAGTTCACATGTGATATATTGCTGCCGACTGGTGGGCCAAAAGAATCTGGAACGTCTTCCTTGGTTTGGAATTTCATCTCTCCAAACTCTTGCCATGTCGACGACTCGTCCTGGCCGGCTGAAAGAATAAAAACAAGTTCATAAGAATCTGCAACATCATCTCCAACCTCTGCACGCCATGCAGCAAGAGCATCATCTCGAATGTCAAAATTGCACGGGGGTTCAGCGACTGGACAAGCACCAGTATTGAAGTCATTATCGATGCCGTACTGGTATGACGCCAATGGCAATCGGTATGCACCAAATGCAGTCAGGTCCACTCCAAACCGGCCTTGCGAATCACTCATCCAATATTCGTGAAGCGTATGTCCTTTATTGAGTACACCAGGGGTGTTCAGAAAGTCTCGATAGAAACCCGGTACAGCTGCCCGTGAAATGTTACCCGCAGATGGCTGTGGATTATTGAAAATGGTCGATCCAGTAGGTAAAGTGATTGTGAAAGGTTTATCTTCGTAATCGACAGTGACGAGTGCAATATTGAAATTTCGACTTGAGCCTTTCCTTGAGGGGTCAGCCCACGTCGTGCCAGGTGGGGCTTTGAAGTCGGCCCAGGTCATATTCGCTGGATCAACCCAGTTCTGAGGATCCAAAACCTCAAATGGGTCGGCATCAATGGCGCTTTCTTCCACCTCACGACGTTGACGATTTGGTGCAGAGTGGACATGTTGAACAAGGACCAATTGGGTGAAGACGACTCCAAGGTACTGCCAACTCGGTCTTGATGAGACGAAGAGCTGCATGGTTACTCGAGATAATTGAGTGGAAGTGTAGAAACGACATCGAGCAAGAAATTCTGGGAGATCATTTATTATACATATGGGAGAACCAAAAATCTTATCGCAATGAGCCAAATAGGAAAGTAGGAAGCATATGCCAAGGGATCTTCGTACATATACCTACTTATCCTGCATGTAGACACTTCCCCTCACCCTACTGTATGGTACCTTGCGGACGAAATTCATGTATTACTGAACTTAAATCTAGAGAAGACCAAATGATCGGCAACTTTGCTTCAATTGAGAGGAATGAAAGAAAGAACTAGGCCAACTCAACTCTTCAGGCGATGGAGAACATCAGAATAATAGAGATTGGAAAGTCAGACTTGTCTCCTAATGGCTGCAAGACTACTCGACTACTCTACTCGAGTACCTTTAAAAGGTAACCAGGGGCAAATCAAGTATCAAGTACCCCGCATATCGGCTTGTTACCACCTACCGTAACGAGTAAAGAGATGCGATAGTCGTGGCCAGGTATTGGACAATTGCAATAGTGGGACGCAAAGTAAAGACAAGCCTTTTCAGCCAAGTGCTCGTACTGAAAGGTTACAGTAATGATGTGTCGATCGTTGTACCAACTTTCGGTATACAAGGATGGGGTGAGCCTGGAAACCTTCGAGACGAGCTGTACTCGATTACCACTGGTGGTACAGCAGTTCTCGGTTGACCGCAACTTTGAATTCAGCACAATCGAGCACTCGAGGAGAAAGATGAGAGATCAGAGAAAGACCCGAGGGTTTGGTCATTGAGTCGGTCCAAACATGAAACTCCCCATGCCGCGGGGCCACGAGGTTGGAGATACTCGTCTGTTGAAAGCGGATGGTTCTCAAAGGTTGACTGCTTAGGTGAGTCGCTCTAGAACTCGATAGTACAAGGGAATCTGCTGGAGGGGGGTTCCTGTACTGTACTCGAGTACTGCAGTTTCTGATATTCTCCAGGGCTGTATTCTGCGTGCACGTGTCGCCTTCGAAATGCCGACTGCAGGTGGACGCCCGTTAATAAATTGCCACCATTCCAACATCACATTTTGTCATATCAATGAAGCAATCATGGATCACTGGCTTGATAGGAAAACGGCGAGTAATTTGTACCGACAGGAGGTCAGCAGTAAAGGGGTGGGAAAGTTCAATGAACATTGCATAGGTACCTAGGTAGGTAGTACTTACCGTCGACTGATCTTTGAGTCTGAGGAGATCATTGGACTAGTGGTAGGTGCATAGGTAGGTAGACTTCCATAGTTCTTCCCAATCACCCCCCGCGATTCACTTTCGAGGGTGAAAAATCGTATATATTGGTGAATGGGCTCGATGGGGAGGACGAGGGGAGGGGTTTATACTCTGCGCTCTAAGCACGGACCACATTGTACCTTTCCCTCAATATCCTCACTTGGGTCTTGGCGTTGAGAATGTAGGTAGCGGAAAAGGGAAGCATCAAGATCATATCCAAGTGAAGAAACGGAAGGTGCGATCGGGAGACGGTGCCCAAATTCGAGAGCACGGAGCATCTCTTCCCAGGTCATCCCGGTTTATGACGGAAGAATCACGAGAGAAGTAGAGACCTCGGGACTTGGTCGCTGTGGTTGGAAATGGCAACTGCGATGAGGTCGACTTGAAGAAGTTCGTTCGCCTCTCTCATTCTAACCGTAATCCGGCAACTTTTGGTCGAGTTCAAGATCAAGACTCATTGTTTCAACGTATATCGTGACCGACAATTCTTCTTCATTGTCTCTTCTCTGATCTTAATCATGTCTACTTAGGTACTACTTGTATATACATATTTGGTGTTTCTCCGAGGCTCAGACGTGAATTCTGACCAGCTGATATGTTGATTGGTTCATGAATCAAATATCCTTCCCAAGCTGTGGCATCGACATGTAATCGTAATATATCACCGACTACCATAGCACCCTATGCCACTCTCTCCTCTTGGAAAGATGTGCTCTACAAAACCTTTCACCCTCTTCAAAAAGGTTTCCTGGAGATTTTCAGCAGAGACCTCAAAGTTCAAGTCTGACCATTACAACTCGCTTAGGAAAAACAATTTCGCTTACCGTGCCGAATATAACGACTAAGGGCCACCGATGCTTCAAAACATCCCAAAGCCCGACAAAAGTCCCTCTCGACCACTGATATCTAATTCACCGGTATTATGCATGAACCTCACTCTTGATTCACGTAAATTTTCTATTACAATTCACTTTCTCCTGCGAAAAGGTATTCCCCTGAAACCAGCTGCCAAGCATATCCTCACTCACATTCTAAACTATGTGTGAATTCACCGATAGAAAAGCCCATTAGGCTCCTACCTAAGAACTGCCAAGCAAAGAGACGGGCGCACGTAAAGAAGCAAAACAGGAAGTTTTCGGGCTTTTCTGCATATTCATTGCTGCCCACTGTGACTAATTCGTCCATACAGAAAAGGTCCAGGATCAAAGATGGGTTCCCCCAATATCCAGATACAGTGTTCCTTCGAGAGTCCTTCTCTATGTACAGTACACCATTTGACATGACTACACTAAGATCCCGTCGCTTCTCCCCCCTTAGTCCGAATCGTCAACAGCCTCAGTAATCTGATCCTCGCCACCAGTGGCACCCTCATAAACCTTCATGACCTCGTTGAAGCTCTTCTTGCTTCTAGTCCTCATATCCTCCGCCTCGGCTTTCTGACTAGGATAGGGGGAAGCCTTCTCTACCATCAAATCCATGAACGCATTACCCTGTGGTTCATTCTTCTTCAAGTTTTTCTTGACCATTCCCGCGGCGTGGATTTTGTCGAGATGAGGTTTGTTTTCGATGGCGTCTTGCATTTGCTTTTCTTGGAGGTCGAGAATCTTTTTCACTTGGTTTAGGATCGTCTGATTTTGGTCTTCGGTTGGTGTGAAGGCCTATAAAGAGTGTCAGGAGGGTTTCGCTTGAACGGAAGATATAAACTTGGAGAGAAAAGGAGGGGAGGTGTACCTTGTATTCTTTCATCATTTTATCGTTTGTCTTGAGGATCGAGTTTCCCTTGGTTATGACCTTGACCATATCCTTGATTGTCATCTTGTCTCGTCCCTTTTCCGAGATCTTCATGATTTTCCCAAGCTTGCGCTCGATGTCTCCGAGGTATGTTGTAACTTTCTCCATGATGAATATAAGAAATTGATTTGTCAAATGAGGCTTGAATTTTCTGTTCGTGTGGGTTGTAGATTTCTGGAGAGAAATACCATGGGGAAGACTTTCTTTCTATAGATTTTCGTGCTGGAGAGAGAAACTAGTACACATATAGCCGTCGCGACATCATTCATGCCATTGGCAAAAAGAATTACATCGCCCAAGAAGTCAAGTAACATCGAGCGAATCGGACGGGTGGAAAGCGAGCAGATTCCCCGTGCGGCTGTTTCGATAGGAAGTCTAAGCACGAGCAGATATTTACATCAACTACTTACAACCAATGAGATTTGGTATGACCGTAGCGCGGTCATAGAGAGAAAAGTAGATCAGACGAACGCAAAACTCTGGAAAGAGGACGTCGCGAATACGAATGAACAATTAGGTTTGAATTAATGATACTCGAGTACGAGAGCATCCAACATGAACAATTCCCTTCAAGCTAAGTATCAGTACAAGCACTGACATTCGGAAAGTAATGAGAATGCGAAAGAATTCCGAACACGAAAGAGAGTTGTTGAAGGCGCTGCATTCGGGGGCCGAGAATGGTTGCGACTTTCTTGGTCCTCAAATCGCGTCTTCACTATTAGGGAAGTGAGCTTCCAGAATAAGAACTGATTCGGATTAGCCTGACGCTACTGAAGAGCAAGAAGCGGATCACTCAGATTCATACTTCATCAAGGCGCCTTGAAAGTTTCAAAGCTTGTCTCTGCCTGTCTGTGAAAAGGATGTTGGACAATACAAGATTTCCATCAAAGGAACAGCTCCCAGGAAATATTATGCGAATAAGTATACCGAATTATGTTTCTCTTTCTGGCTTGAGCAATCTGACTAAGCGACAACAACATGTAGCTAAAAGTGTAAACAGTAAAACAAGAGACCTATCTGTGTATATATCAGCTCTAGCCTAATTCTCCGTTGAAACTGGGCTAACAGGATTGGTCTCGGTAGAAATTGACAAAGCATGAATCTAAAATTATCGGTGATCCCACTTTTTTCTTCTAAGCTGTGGGTCTTCTAGTTTGTGGTGTTTTTTTAAAAAATCAATAGAATGCGCAACATTTCATTTCTGGTTCCATCTAATGGTGAAAGCTTTTTTCTCGTAATGGTGTGTGTGTGTGACAGTGTAAGCAAGTCGATGTGCCTATCTCGCAAATTGTATAAGCCAGCTGGAGTCATTTTCTTGCAAAGAAATACTAGTCGACAGAATTTCCAGTCGTATCATTGAGCCGCTTTTCGTATCAGTAGCCGAACGACTAACGATAGCCCACTTCGATATTATCTCCTGATTTATTTTCCTCCCAAGAAATAAGCGAGAACCCAAACACGTGAGTCTCCAGCATAAAAATATAACAGCGCCTTTGCAACGGGAAAATAAAGATTTCTAGAACGGGAATTATGGCTAGATATACCACCTTAGTAATGAAAATATACATCAAATCAGAAAATAGAACTCGGCTTCAATAAGGGGCCTAAAAAGTTAGTAACGGAATCAAGATTATCAAAATATCGTTGACTAGACTTTAGGTTATATTTTGTAACAACCGCTTGATTCAAAATCTCTAAGAACCTTATCAAATATTACTTATTAGTCGAAGCTGTTTAATCCAAGATTTCTTTACTATTTTTACGGCGCTGTTGTCTTTAGCTATACTTATCTTTAAAGTAAGCCTCTTTTCTAGAGGTCAGCACGGGCCCGCCACTTTTTCTGTCCACTGCGTGGGGAGGTAATACAAATGACGTAAATCATGTGACCAAGGGGATCTTCATACTTTAACCTTACCTAACTCCAGAAAGACTCGAAACTCTACATACAGGAACGATCTCATTTCAAAATTTCCCCATTTGTAACGCCAAGGAGACCCTACATGCGAACAAAAGTGTTTCCAGTAAAAGACCCTTCTCTACTCTACCCTTGTTACAAGAAGCACGACGCAGTTATTGTCTTACCACACCCCTTGCACTGCTTTCTTAATGAAGACCCTTGGAAGAGACTAAGAGGTGGTGTAATGGAGGAAAGATGTTGAAACCAGCAAGTACTGCCGAAATCAGTAAAGAGGATCGGGATTAAAATCGCGGCAGCTTCAAAATTTGCTCTTCGAATACCAAGACTGCCGAAGAAATGAAGATACTCACCAAGTCACAAAGACGAGCCCTGAACCGAAAAAAGCGCGACTCCCAGGAAATATGTTCATCATAAGCTTTCAATCATCTATTTTTGATCCGCCGTCTCTAAAATGAAACCATCATGGCCTCATAAAATATTGTACACTAATCTATCTAAAATCTCTCCTCTGTCGAGAAGCTTTCGTTATACAGTTTTGGCCATCTCAAAACCAATGTAAGAGGAGTTTTACAAGCCATTTTCAAAGTGAAAACATAGCTGACAAACATTAACTCCTTCGCTTCAAAGTCTTGATTGCCATTTCAATCAGACCGTCTTTTGCTTCGCTTTCTGGGAATGCTTCAATTGATGCAATTGCACGATTTGCGTATTCCTCTGCAAGTGCTCGAGTTTGTTCGATACCGTTGCTTTGGAGGACTAGTTCTCGAGCCTGGATAGAGTTAGCTTTGTTTCTCCTGGTATCTAGGGACATAATTACCCTTGTAACGTCGCCCTCATTCCCGAATTTTCTTCCGACCAGAGCTCCCAGTTCCTTATTGTCTTTCCATGCAAATAATAGTGGGGCAGTAGCAAGACCCAACTCCAGATCAGCACCCGCTGGTTTCCCCAATTCCTTTTCAGACACAGTAAAGTCCAGCAAATCATCTACCAATTGGAATGCTAATCCTAAGTTCTTTCCATATAGATACGCAGCATCGACCGTTTTCGAGTCTGAACCACCGAGAAGTGCGGTAGCACGACATGATTTGGAAATCAAACTTGCTGATTTGAGGTATGTCTTTTGTAAGTAATACGTGATGGTGTCTTCCGTCCAGACTGGTTTTTTTTCGTCCCTAGCAGTATTCTTCAGTTGCATGAATTCTCCCTCTACCAAATTTGCGATAACCGTTGCCAGAAGCTCGGTCACTTCCGGGTCACGAAGTCGAGCTAAAGCTACAGAAGCTCGCCCAAGAAGGAAATCGCCTGCCAATACTGCCATTTTGTTCCCAAATTCGAGATTTGCTGAAGGATGTCCACGCCGCGACACAGAATGGTCAATGACATCGTCATGAAGAAGAGAAGCGGTATGAATCAGCTCTGTTATTTCTGCTAGTCGCCTCTGGGAAGGGAGGATGTCGCTTTCACTGGCTGGGTAGGAGGTTTCGGTGTGTGTTAAAGGATTATTCGTTGGCGAAGAAGGGTTGACATCGGAAAGGATAGCCATTGGTGAAATAGCATGGTCGATATCTATTGGGACTTGCTGACCGTTATATCTAGGAGATTTGGACGTCAAGGCAGTGGCTCGAGACATCAGCAATACAATCATTGGCCGCACATGCTTCCCCTCTCCCTGTGTATAATATTTTGCCACGGTATCCAAAGATGGATGCCCGGACCCTAACAGCTGCCTTATATTGCCAGTAAGAAATTTCATCTCTTTTGCTACCATCCGCAAGGGATCTACGGTGATTCCGCCTTTGCTAGCTGATTGCGCCGCCGCCGCATTGGAAAAAACATTGGATGCCACTGATACGGCTTGCGCCCACGAAGATTGCCTTCTTCGAGTTTGGTGGTGGGATAGTGAGGTTGGCAAGGGCCATGAGAGGCGCTGTGCACGCAATTGGCACCTGGCACATGTGGAATATAGTTGGGTGGTGGAGTTGGTGGAATTGTACAAGAGCACCGAAGCTCTGCGCGAATGGATGCTCATATCCCAGGCCCAACCCAACGCGACGCTGGTAAAAACGGCTGATGGGGAGTTATCGTGAATATTCGATCTTTCTAGAATCGTAGTCGATCGATTGGAGGCCGTACGAGGAAAGGCAACGCAGGATTAGGGTACGTACTTGAGTACACAAGGAAACACAACAAATGTTGAAGCCGTAGACACCCGACAAGACTTTTTAGATCATGACCTGTAGAACTGCTGTGCACCTCATGTGTGCAAGTGCATGCCCGCAATATCCTTGCAACAGCGGACCGGAGTTGTGCCGGTGCACCTTTTTGACAGCTCCATCGTCAGCCCCTCCAACGATCTCTATATTGCAACCTAATTCATAAATCTTCTTTCAACAACAATTCCTGGCATGAATGTAGATCTGTTGCCATGGTGCTACTTACTATGACACAGTCGATGGTCGAGGCTTTCGAAAAAATCCAGAGCCTCCACAATGCAACGAAGTACGATGACCGCGGAGAGACGTCCGGTGAGATGGAGCAAAGCTCCAGCAATGCTTTACCTGGAGACAAATCAATTTCAGAGGAAGACAGTAGCCGAGACGAGGACACAGAGGCAGCTACGAGCTCTCATAACGCGCACAAGCAGCCAGCAGCTGCGGATGCATCGGATAGCGAAGAATCAACAGAACCCAGTCTGGAAAATCCCAAAGTTGGGAACCCAGTGTCGCACGGCCAAGTTGTAGACGCATGGAAACAAATGAAAGCGTCAAAAATATCACCATGCAGCTTGGATCTTTTGCTGCGAGGGGCGAGAGTTCATATACCTCCCCCTCCTCCAAAACCAGAACCAGTAAGTATAGGACCTGCCAGGACCATTTCCAAAATCAATGACCAGCTAGTTAATTTTCAACTTTCCAGACATCTGAATACAAAGCTCTTATGGCACGTCTACGTCGAGAAGAAGAACTTCGAGCGTATGAGCGAATGATCAACCCTCCTCCACCTATGGAAACCTTTGCCCAGAGATTTCCGACCTCCTCTGCGGCGCATGCCTTTTCCTCAAATTTTCAAGATACATCAACCCCTGAAGATGATGGTGTTACATACGCAGATGTCGATCGTCAGATGGCATTGATATTCAATGTGCTGATAAGTATTGTTGCTTGCGCTGGTGCTATATGGGTTGTAGCTCGTTGGTGGAGTACGCCTGCAAGGTTGGCACTAAGTATGGGAGGTAGTATGTTGGTTGGTCTTGCAGAGGTAGTTGTCTACTCAGGTTATATTCGGAGGGTTGCAGAGGCAAAGGGGAAAGCCAAAAATCTCAAAGAAGTCAAAGAAGTTGTGAAAACTTGGGTTATTGGTGGTGGAGAAGATGAAGAAGACTCTTCTCTTTCTCTGGTTAGCAAGGATGATACAGAGAGTGAGAGTGTGAGGCGGCGGAAGCCACCTACACTATAGAGTTGAAATTATACATTATTGTTACAGCGCCTTGCAGCTACCAATTACACTTCTCGCCTAATCTGTTTCTGTCGCCAAGGGGAGTAAAGACATCAGTGATTCTTCCATAAATAAGGAAAATGAGGGAATCATTGCCGCAAGAAATCTTCTTTTTTATGCGCATTCGTGGCGAAGAGAAAAATGGGTTCAAAAGCCCTCTCGTCGTAGCTTTCCCCTCTATAATATATTTTCAATTGTTTTAAATGTAGCGAGTAATGGAGATAACGAAATACTCAGTAGAGGAACTAACATATTTAGGCACAAATAAAGTTTTTGCCGTCACGTCTTCTGCCCACCAAGAGGCGCCCAAACAGCTATACTATAAATTTATTTCCTGTATCCTCTCAAGAACATTCTCGATATATCGGACTCCAATGACGATTCCATCCTCATCCTTCAAATTCATCGCGTCTGCTCCAAATCCGTTACTCTTTTCAGTTGCTCGATCTAAGCATCGCAAGCAAGACAAGACAACATCTGTGTACCGCCTTCCAAGCCGGATGGGAAGTTCACTCTCAGCAAGTTCCTCCAGTTTTGTTTTGTTTTGATTTGCTTCTCTTTGTGGTTTTTTCAGTGTTGTCGGATCATTTATTCCAAGAATTGGGTTTGGAAAAGATATTTCTTTCGAATCATACAGCACAAATGATGTCCAAAGACCTATTTCGAGCAGCACGACACCTAGGCTATAGATGTCATGTTGCATCTGATAATCCACCTCGGGGTGAGTCCCTTGGCGACTCGGATGGCGATCTTGCATTTCTTTTGTCAGTATGGCTTCAGACCTTTCCAGATGAACTTACACAAGTTATGTTCCCAAATGTTATCTCCTGCCCTATAGGTATTCCCGTCCTCAAGGCGAAACTGTTCAAATCCTGCCAGAAATGGGGTTCCTATTTCTGACTGCTCATTCTGGAAAGCGATGATCGTTTCAGGTCGAATGTTCTTATGTACGAATCGGACTGTGTGGACAAACATAATAGAGCTAGTAATTCTTTTCGCCAAGCCGAGCCGCTCATCCAGAGGGTATGTTTTCCCCGAAAGGAGAACAGTTCTCAAGCTTTGAGGACTTGAGAAACCGGGTGGGATATCGAGTATAAAGTCAAAGGTCGGTTGTTGTTCATTCTGGTCTTTAATCACTCCGCGACATTTTAACAGACCGAAAGTTAATGGATCGACCTCTGCTAGTATTCGGGCTAGATTCCTTACTTCCTTCTCGGTTTTGTTGAAATTTGCTGCTTGGTGAACAATCATCCTATCAATCAAGACTTTTGTTCCTTCCATTTCTGAAAATTGGACTGACGAATGAGCAATTGTGGAAGGGGCTAGTTGGATCTGTTCAATTCAAATGGCCCCGACGGTCCCGGTCTTGCAATTCTCGGTTGTTCCTTCTTGACTTGCTCTTGCCTCCCGGATTCTTCTTGCCGCTGTAACGATAGCTGGGATTTGGTTCTTCTCGGACTTCTTTTCTTGCTCCTCCAGTCTTTTGTCGATATCGCCAATGGACATCTGCATGATCAAGATCCAAGTCGGGTCGTATCTGGCTTGCCATTTTTCTATTTCCTCTACGATCTTGTAAAGAGATTCCTTTTTAGACACATATTTAATTTTCTTCGATGTTGACATTCCTCCCAGACTTCTCATCCTTGTCGCGATATCTCTTTCATCGTGTCTCGACTTCTCATTCAATATTTCTTCCCTTTTCTCCCTCTCGAGTTGGTTGATCATCAGCGTTGCCGTTTTGAGCTTGCCTTCCAGTTGTGAGAGAATTTGAGCCTGAATGTCTTGTAATCTTTTATCCAGGCTCCCTGCTATCTTCTGTAGAATTTCAATCTGGGTCTCAATCTTGGTCCAATTGCATTCGATGGCTATAAGAAGCTCTGTGGCTTCATCTTCTGCATGGAGATAGCTCTGGCACCTTTTGACGAACTTTCTACCGTATCTGAATAGTTTGTTAGTCTGGCTTTATTCTCCAACGAGGCTCTCTGTACTGCAGCTGTCAGCTTAAGAACGAACGATACTTGCAGATCCATCGTGGGGGTATTTACCTTACTTCAAAACCTGGTCTGCAAATGCTACCACTGCAAATGCTGTCCCAAGTTCCATGATTATTGACCTCACCTAAAGTTAAAAGGCTGTTGTATTCAGTATTATAAACATTTTCAAAGGTCTTCTGTCCGTCCCCGCGCTGGCGATATTATTACAGCCACCACGAAACGATTGGCTGTGCTGTTCTGGGCGGGAAAAAGCCACCCCAATTAAAAAGGGATATCCTGCAGCTGAACTGCCTGGCATAGCCTCGTCACACTTCCCCTTCGCGCAAAGGACGGCCTGTCGAGTAAAGAGATGACACTCAAGGAAATTCTCTCGTCCTGCGCATACTCCAACATCTTGGGTATGAATAAGCACCAGAGCATCGGATGTCTTATATGAGCGATTTAGAACACTGGCGGATCGAAGCAAGAGCAACATACGAATGGGTCGAGGAAATACACATAATCTCCGATATTGGTAGAGGAATTCGCGCGCAACGAACAACGCGAAAATGGGAGGTGCTTAAGACGCTCGGTCGCGGCGGTTTTGGCGAAGTGCGACTTGAAGCTCACGGGGAAAAGCAGAGGGCTCTGAAGAGGATTTGGACGGCAGACGCTCGTTTAAATAATGCGGATTATGAGAGGGAATTAAAAGCGTTGCTTGAGTTCTCAAAACCAAAAGTATGCCATGTTGACAAACCTCTCCATATTTTCTATTCTAATATTTATCAGTATAAGGCAGCCGCCTGTTTTATAGAGTTCTACGGCTGGTTTCCATATGGTGGAGATGTCTTTTTAGCCATGGAATATGTTCCTTTGGGTGACCTTGATAAAGTTCTTGGGAAAGGGAAATTGGCAGAAGCGGAAGCGAAGGAAATTGGTCTCCAGATTCTTACTGGCTTAAACATTATGCATCTAGAGTCATTTGCCCATCGGGATCTCAAACCCGGAGTAAGAAATATCTCTACTTACTATGGAAGTCCTCGGCTAAGATCAATTTGTACAGAACGTTCTGGTGGTTCAGACCCAACCTTGGTGGGTGAAACTTGCAGATTTCGGCTTAAGTAAAAGATTGACCGCTAGCACGATGCTGGATACTCGAGGAGGAACCTTATCATACATGGCTCCTGAGGTTCGACTATCTTCACAGATGAATTCGCCATTCGCCAGCACAGAGTACACAAACTTGGTTGACATATGGCCATTAGGATGTATTCTCTATCGAGTAGTTTCCGGTGCCGTCCCCTTTCCACATGATGGGATCTTCAATGACTTCTGCAACAATAAAACGCCATTTCCTGATAAGGAGTTATGTGAAATCGGTGCAGTTGGTGTGCAATTTGTGAGGCAGCTTCTACAAGTGAATCCTAGTAGAAGACTTTCTAGCTCAGAAGCATTGAAACACCCATGGGTCGCAGGTTAATTGAGTCTCACCCCATACTCAGATCAAGCTAATTTCCAGTCGCAGTAGAGGTTGAAAGGCGCTCTTCAATTGAGGATCAGCAATCACCAAATACAAATGTCAAAAAAGATGGTCTTACCTCTTCTGAAAGTAAAACAAAGCAACAACCACCAGCATCTCAGGGTAGTTTCATGAACTCTGAGCTCTCGGAGGATTACAACTCTGGTTCACACGCCGGCCTAAAGTCGTTCCTGTCCTCCCATCCTTCGGAGCAATTACAATTAGATTCATCCGCAACTGTAATCTTACTACCTCCATCTTTGAAATATGTACCATTTCAAAATAAAGAGACTCAACATATTATTGAAGACAATATTCCATCGCGACGACAGATCACAGAAACGGAAAATCCGGCGGCTATAAGTCTTGATCCTCTTGATGAATACATGCTTACGGCCCCATTTCCCTTGCCCGAACAAAGAGTGCCAATGAACGAAATATTGCAAGAAAAGAGTTCGGGAGATATTGAAACAGAGATTCGAGATAGAAGAGATATGCTAGAGGGTACAGGACTGTATTCCAATCGAGATGAATTGTTTTTATTTTATGGTAAAGGAAAGGGTCCATCAGCAGAGTTGCAGACGCTACCACATCATGCTCAAGATGGGCTTCGCCTTGAAATGCCAAGACCTTCAAACAGTCCATTGAGACCGTCTTCAATAAACCAGCTTCCGGTCGTTACATTTCTTCAACGCTTGGAAGCCCTGCATTCAACCTCAGACCATTTGAGCGACGTGGAAGATTCGCTTGGTTTTGAAGATGACACAATTCAAGGAGAAGTACACATGGGTATTGAGCGGCAAATCAACGAGAAGGACGAGGAACTAATCGCTAGTGAAAGAATTGCGAAGGGCCTAGAGGCAAGAGAGCTTCGCCCTGTGGGAGCACGGGGGTCCATAACGTATGGACCCCTAAGAAAGTCGGGGGTCCGTATATATGGACCACTAAAGCCAAACCCGGGGGCCCGTATATATGGACCACTAACTCTTCAAAATCGGGGGCCCATAGTTCGTTGACCTCTGGTTTTATTGGATATTGCGAATACATATTGCTGAAAGAATTTCAAAGAAAAAGACGCGTCGTCTAAGTACTTTTACCGGACCGAGTCTATAGAATAGACTTTTACGAGAGCTGTAGCCCAACCGACAGTACTACCTACATATTAGAGCCTTTCCACTCTCATTCCTACGTCCTAGAACCGCCTGTAAGTCCCTATTTCTCTCTCTCTCCTCACCCCCTTAATTAATAAGTGTACTTATTATAAGTCTACGCCCTTCTTTACCCCTTTCTTTACCCCCTTCTAGGTAATCACAATTGTAAATATAAATCGTAGTATCTATAGAGACTGTACCTATGCTCCCACAGGGTCAGTAGCAAGATGTGCAGTCAGCGAGAAAAAACTGCATTGAAAAACTTAGCAGTGAGAGACAAGGGAGTCTGGCTTGGGGAGGAAGTCAACCAAGAACAACAGGAGTAGCAAGGACGTTCCGAGAGAGATTGCTTGCTGGACCAAGAAGATGACCCAGGAGAAACAGAGGCAAGACTGACTTTAAAGCAAGAGAAGCCTGTTGAGCGGAAGATCAAGCACAAGAACAAAGCGATGTCTGCCCAAGAACATCATTTGAAAATGCTTGACGAGCTCAACGAGGTTAGAGGGCTACCCAGGAAAGGTTCCCGAGCGAGCGGGTCAGGGAGACTCTTACCGAATGAACCAGGAGCTGTACTAAAGTAGCGCAGGGCCATACTCAGCTGGACTAATATCAAGAACGTACAGTTAAAACTCGGCATTCAGGTATTACAAGAAATATGCGGACGATATGAACTACCCTCCTGTTGGTTTCGACATATCCAACCGAAAAATCGCTCAGGAATATGGATAAACTGATAGTGATGATCGGGCTGGTAGCAGCAGTGCGGCTCGAAAAGTAATGTATTTCTTGCGGCGACGAGGGAAGGACCGTGACGGTAGTGAGTGTTGATATGATATGTTCTCAGGAGCCGATATAGTAAGACACGATATTCACAAAAGGTTTCGTTTTTCATTGATATGATTGGAAATGATTGACTATGATGTGGACTGAGTTAAAACACTAATCAAGCTTAGTCCTATTTTGGGCTTTCTCAGGGACAGGGATAAAAGAAGATCCACAGCTCCTAATACTGTAGACATCAAGAGTGATCGTGGGTAGGTAGGTATCTCTTTTCTTATCGCAAGTTTCTCTGTATTTTATGAGCACCCAGAATATTTCAAATAACTCAAATGATTATGTAAAAATTCTAAAATGATTCAAATAATTGTTCTAAAATATACCGCCGCTTTGTAAAAGCCAGGGGTAAGATTACAGTATGGCAGCCTTGGCATCTTCTGCATTTTGCTACCTACCTAGGTACCAATGAACTCACGGCCTCCATCACACACCAACATCTTCAAACACTCCGCCATCAGTGAGTATCATCCACCGCCTCGCTTCAAGCCATGTCGATCGCGACCTCCAATGTACGAGTAGGCGTGGGAGTCTTCATCCTTGAATCAAAAGAACAAACCGATAACCCCCGCTTTCTTGTTGGGAAGCGTCTCGGTTCTCATGGTGCCGGAAGTTATGCCCTCCCAGGTGGTCATCTCGAGTTTGGCGAGACCCCCGAAGAGTGCGCCGCCCGCGAGTGTTTGGAGGAAACTGGCCTGGAAATCACGAGTGTTCAATTCCTCACTGCTACCAATGATTATATGCCAGAAGACAACAAGCATTATGTCACAGTTTTTATGGTGTGCATTCGACAGTGTGATAATGATCAAGCCGAGGTTCTTGAGCCAGACAAATGTGAGAGTTGGGAGTGGGCGAGTTGGACGGATCTAAAGAAATGGGTTGAGATTCAGGCAGGCGCTCAGGAAGGCCAGGTGTTGGAGAGAAAATTGTTCCTACCTCTCATAAATCTGGTGGGACAGCGTCCTGGCGTTGTTCCTTCTCTGAATTGAGCCAGGCTCCTATGAAAGCGATATTGGGCTCATAACACATTGATTAGTTCTTGCGAGTCGGAGGCAAAGGTTACTGGGTTCTTTGGAGGTCTAAGAGGCGTGGTTCTTCACGAAGACCAGAAGATACTACTAAACAAGCCTCTATATCTATTTGGCTCATCAAATGTAGATAAAAGTCATGAGCGATTGAGATAACTCCAACAAATTTGCTTGATTTGTAGCCTTTGGAGGTAGCTGTTGTTCGCTTGTCAACCCCGCAGGTGGTGGCCGCTTCTGTCTATGCTCTTTCCACACTCCAAAAGTCCAGAGGTGTCCATTAATAATACAAGTGGAAGTTCAAGTACGAAACACTCTATGGATGTTCTCACCCACACATAGACCCGCATGTATCCGCCAAACAAGCGCGAACGCACACTAAAACTCCCTCAACGTAATCTCTCACAGTCTTGATCCCCTCCAAGTAACTCTTCTCAGTCGCCAACGTTGTGATGGCATCTCCAGATTTGTTGATTGGTGTATTAATGTTGATGCTTTCGTCTCTGAGTTGATTCATGGGAATATCCAGGTCCATGTCTTTGGTTGCTACGGCTGGGAGACGCGCTTGAAGCAGAATAGAAAATAACGGCTGCTTTAGGGCAAGATGTAATGCCAATGGAATAGGTAGATATGGATAAGGACAGTTTAAGTATGCTGGGATTTTCGTTAAGCAAAACTTTGTAAGTCAGGAGCTGAAACGTAGCTGGATGCTTGAGGCTATCCTCAGCATGGTTTTGCTTCTGAATAACATACATGTCTGGTGTCTTTTTGGTGACTGTCATGAGTAATCTTGCAGTGCACTTATGAGTAATTTCATTGAAGACAACCTTACAGAGTGAGTCCTAAATGATGTATGAACACACTCAAAACTAACTTCAATAGAAGTGGATTGTATATTACACACAATTTCTTTCAATGATTGTAGCGTTCAGAGCTATTGATACTCATCTCTTGTTCAGTGGTGAGTACAAGATTTCTTATTTTGAAATTCTGCTTGAATGGGACCCAAAGCACACGACATGGGTCTCATGGAGGTTGAATGAGAAACTGTCGTGCGGAAGTCATAATCACGCCAAAAAGTTATTCTAGAACGCTATCAAGCAAAATTTGAATTCACAGGAATTATGTAAACAAGCAACTAACAGACAGTCTGATACATAAGAGCCTCCTGCGATTCTCACTTTGGAATAGATTCAAGCGCTGTCCCAGTGGACTGTGCCACCACAGCCTCCTCATCAAGCTTTTCTTCAACCTCTTCCATCCTCGCTTGGTATTTCATAAGTAATTCAACGACACCTGTATGCTCCATCTCCTGTGCCGCCTCAAGAGCAGTTTGCCCCTTACCACTTGATTGTCAAATCTGCACCAGAATCAAGTAGCATTTGGACGACCTCCAAATTCCCCTTAAAAGCAGCTGCATACAGCGGAGTGCTGAAGAACTCATTGTTGACATCAATCTCTTCCTTCAGCATATTCTCCAAGAACAGGTGCACAAGAGATTTGTTTCCTGAGTCAGATGCACAGTGCTCGACTTCCTCGCTTTCTTTTATGCGATGCTGCCTCTCAACATCTTGACAAAACAAACAACTTCGACTCCTACTCGCTAAGCGTACAAACCAGTCGTCCACCTACCAAAATAACTAAGACCTCGAACCCAAACCAAGTACTCGAGACCAAGAACCAGAAGTGGTGTACACACTGTAATAAGCTGTACCACGACACTACAAACTGTCGAATTCTAAAACCAAACCTTGCCAGGAATAAGAAGCGACAACGCATAAAAGAAAGCGAGGAAGTCGACCACGATAAAACAATAACCGTGGCCATGGCGTACTCGAGACAATCAAAAGAAGCCTCTAAATCGCTCGCGGAGAACTGGATAATTGACTCAGGTTGCTCCCAACATATATGCTCGTCTTCAAAGTGGTTCTTGCCAGAAACACTTCGACCGAGCCTCAGCCTGCCACTCAATCAAATAGCTGGTGGTAGCCGAAATCACTTTATCGACAGCCCGGTGGTTGGATCGAACGTACTAGGAAATGGGTAGGAATGGCCAAGCATTAGGGGCCTAGAGTTCACGGTTTACGTTTTGTGTGTTTTACAATTGTTTTGTTTTTGCCTATTTAGGTATACTGTTTTTCGATTCTTTTTCGCTTCTTTTGCAATCGCAAGCACTTACTCGAGTTGCCACTTTCAAAAAGAGTTGCCAGTGTTGCGATATGCCACATTCCTTACGTATGCTACATTCCTTGCGTATGCTACATTCCTTAGTTCGTTGCTACTACTGTACTGCAAGGGGGGAAACCACGTGACGTGGTCTACGGGTATATCAAGGAACCTGTAGCCAGAATCACTTAGAACCGCATACGACTACAATACCAGATTATTGTACCTTGTGTCTTGACTTTGATAGTCAACCAACACACTCTCTTTTAGCTAGGTGTATCACGTGAATTATAGTTTTATTGTATTTTGGGAATCTTATTCACTTGTATAATTCTGCTTCTTTTGTTAGCTTAAATACCCAAGTATAATTATACGCTTTTGTGTTTTACTTTCTTCAATTCTTGAATTTCTATTGTTCTTATACAAATAATAAATAAACGTTTGATTATGTTTTTAATTGGTTAATTAATCAATGTATATTTGAAAATCATACCTTTAATTTCGTTCTCGTATCTCTTTGGAACAATAGAATGTATTATAGATTATAATAAAAGAATTGAAATACATATAATAGTATTATTCTTGGTAAAATTTTCTAGAACTGATTTTCTTAGCTCTACTAAACATTGATATTTACTAATTTCATATGAGAAGCCTAGTATGACTTCTTGACAGCTTCGGTCTGAATAAAGAAGGTGGTGCTTAGAGTCCTGGGAATCAATAGTGTAATACCAGATATCACAAGAGTAGTTCTAGCGAGATAAATACTACATTTGGTACAAACGCGGCGGCTTATAAGGCGAATGATAACGGTGAGAACTTGATATCATGCTCTGGTGGTTTTAGTGCCTCTCCTAGTAGTGGAGAACTACAGTGTCCGTACTTTCTGAATTATTTCCCTTTCCTTTAGTTGTCGAATTGGTATATTACTAGCGAGTCAGCATACTAGGAACATGTTTCCACTTTAGTTCGGGGGCGAGAGAGGAGATTGTGGGGAGCAGAGGGAATCTCCAATTCTCAATTGGGTTTCCATTGCAGTGGAATGTCATTTTGTCTGTGAAACTTCTCCAACAGTAGGATATAGCCGATGAAAGAAGACCTGGGCAGTGAAAAGGGGATACACTGCCATAGTGTATGCTATTTGGCTCGTGTTTTTACCAGGTGGAAGCATGATTAGAAGAATGTAGGAATCTGATGAAGAGAGAGGGTTCCATTGGGGGCGTTATATAGTCGAAGTTTCTTTTTGATTTCTTGCATCATGGGCAGCCTATATAAGTAATGAGTACTTGGACAATATGATTGGCCGCCAAAACACCTCCATTCAGCAAAGTGACCTTAAACGTGCGGGGTATAACGTGAGATTTCATTGGTTAGATCGGCTCACTAGGGAGGGAGGGAGGAAAGGAGGGTTGTCTTATTTTGCGATAGGCTCTTTGTTGGTATCTTATTGTCTACAATAAAATATGATGTCTGAAGTTGCTTCACGCTTTCCTCAGCCTAAAATCAAACGGTTGCTATGTACCAAGATTTGACACTGGACGCCTTAACGCCCTCATTTCATGATACAAACAATATAATCCCTCCTCGTCTTCCAATTTCACTTGCCAATAATTGAACGGCAAGCACTCCCAAGTCGAACTACAAAAACGAAAGTCATTTCAATATTTTCTCTCAAAATATTCTCGTTGGCCCTTATTCAATAACATGTAGAATCTTCCCCAGAATTCACATTATGATTCTACTTTGCTGCCATTCTCTCCGCTTGTTCAATAAGCAATTGTTTCTTCGTGTTTCGCATTTTCATATACACATAGACCCCGGAAAGAATTGTAGCGAGAATTGCTACACTCATCACGATGAGATTTGCGAGTTTGTTTTTGGGTTGTTGTTTGGTGAGGAGAGTTCCGAAATAAACGATAATGATTTGTTTGGGGAGAGTGAGGAATGTTGCTACTGCGAAATGCCAAAACTTAACGTCACAGGTGGAAAAGACGGCGGTGGAGAAATGTGATGGGATAATGGAGAAACGGATGACGAGTACGATCTGGTGATAGGTCAGAGATTAGGTCTTCGTAGGGGAGGGAACAAGTTACCCAGAAGCCACCATCTCTAGTCAATCTCGCAAGAGCGCCATAGTTGAGATTGGTTCTTTCGAGCTTCACAGCCTTTCTTCTTAAAGCGTATTTAAACGCATACCAAGTTCCGACTATCCTATGTCAGCATATATTATCTCCTCAATACGACAAATTTCATACCCTCTCCTAGGAAAGTTCCTGCTGCTACGATGACAAATCCAATCCACAATCCCCAGACCATGCCACAAACCAAAGCGACAAGTTCATGACCAAATAGTGGAGGGAAAGAAATAACAATCAAAACGAGTACAGGAATTATACCACCAGCAGGTATATCGCGAATCTTTTCGGCAATGGGCGTTATTTTCTGTACTCGTCAGTATTTGAATTTACATATCCTTTCTTCTCGTAGCATACATCCCTAAGTTCATCGTGATGTATCGAGAATATTACCACGAGAACGATCATTGCTACCGTCAAGATCCACCACGCTACATGCAATTAGTTCCAAAGGTCCCATAAACTCCAAGAAATATCCTCACGTATATTCTTCGGTTTCGTGAAAGCAGCCTTCCAATTTATGGGCTTGTATTCATATTCAATATCCTCAATATCCGGCCTGCCGGCTTTCTTGTTCTTGGGAGACTCCATTTCCATTACCGACCCCATCTTCGCCATATTTCCTTATCCCTGCTCGGAATCCTCTGGTGGAATGGTTCGGGGAAAAGGCGTTGTAAATCTATTTGTTTTCTTCACAACAGAATGATGGTTCTAGACGCACATTTATTCAAAAAGTTTGTCGTAGTATGCGGTACAGGGTTATATTACCATCAGAGGTACGAAGGGAGCAGACCAATTAAGCTTTGGGGCGTTTCGCCTCTGGCTGCGCTCACCACATAGCGCGTTTAGAACCGGGTTTCATACCTTAATCTCCCTGGTTATAGATGGCCGTGAGCGTCAAATCTCTAAAAGTTGCTTCGCCACCCTCTCTCATTCGCTGGCCCGGTAGTCTTCAGTATTCTCGGACGATTTTCTTACGGGATATGAAGATCTGCCGGGACCTGGGCGTGGGGAGGATTATCACAATCTTGTTTAAGCACCTGGTCTTTATTGGTCAAACCGTCAAACATCGATTTTACGATATTAATAGCCTTCTCGCAAGGAGCATCACGACTTTACTGTTTTTGTCCCTGCCCCTTTATCATGCGAGAATTGTTTGACTTGGTATTCTTATGGGTTGCGATAAAAAACATACTTCGTACTTGGTGTTTCCTAGAGTTCTACAAACATCATCTCCACTCGTGTAAAAGTTGATTTTACGATGTACTACGAAATAGAATTAAAAAAATCGTGATCATCATTGTCGGGAAATTCCATGACTTGACATTCAGGGGCTGCTGCCAAGCTGTCAGAAACTCAGCTCAGGAGTGAGCATCAGAAATTCCGTTGTGGCAAGAAGTTGTCCCCTTTGAGAAGAATTCCGCTCTTTACTGGAGTATTTTAGGAGGGGTCTACGTCGCTGAACCTGAACATCTAGCTTCGTATTGATCTGCAAGGGTCCTACAAAAAACATATCTGAGCCCGCAGATCAAATGTCATCGAATATTCGCTTAGCAAATTTATACTTTAGACATGGAATCTGACAGGATTTAAGAATTGGATGACGTACAAATGAATAGCTTGCTCACCAGAAGCACTGTTCGGATGCAAGTTCCTTTCATCGTAGTGGTTTAGGGGACAGAATGCGGATGAGTTTGATAAAAACATGTCATCTGAGCAGTGGGATCTCATAGATATCACTGTAAATGCTGCTACAAGGAATTAGAGTGACCAATCCCATAGGCCATGGATTT
Source organism: Hymenoscyphus linearis (assembly GCA_900536425.1). Classification (NCBI taxonomy): domain Eukaryota; kingdom Fungi; phylum Ascomycota; class Leotiomycetes; order Helotiales; family Helotiaceae; genus Hymenoscyphus; species Hymenoscyphus linearis. The sequence goes on along the minus strand of UNPR01000047.1, from coordinate 157,152 downwards.
TGAAGCTCTTGGCTAGATTAATGAAAATGAAAGGTCCTGATGATTCGATCCTTGAAAGATTCCACTTTTTAGTTTGAATATTCAAGTATCGTCAGCATCCTCCGCATGCATATCATTAGGCATTCCCAGAAACGAAACGCATTTTCTTTTTCTTTTTCTTATATCTTTAGTTGCCAGTGTCTTAGCCATGTAAAATGTTAGTATTGCATATGTAAAATCTATCGATTGAGCGCAATGGACCAATGGTCATCGAATTATGGGAATCTCAATTCGATCTTGCAAAACTTTGATCTTATCTCTAATACCCACTTCACTTATCATTGATTCTTGTTGGCTATGCCCATTATCTTCTTCCTACTCTTCACATCGCGACAAAGGCGAGACTCGAATTTCTCCATGTTGTCCAGAAAGGCTTGCAAATGCACTTGATTTGCTCACATTCGTGCCGAAGACTTTAATTTAATCACTGCTCAAACCAACGAGGTAGAATCGAGATATTTTTTATTCTCTACAGTTTGCGAAAGTGATAAAAGAGCAAAGCAATGGAATACATGGGTCAGGCGAGGCTCCGCCAGCCTCCCAAAGCGTGTCGCCAGTCTGATAAAGAAGCTTGAACGCTGTAGCAACATCGCCAGCAGGCCAATCATATGCCGTGTTCTGTATATACATTCGATGTTGTGGGAATCAGAATGAGCCAAAAACGTTGTGCTTAGAGTAATCGGAACATAAGTCTGTTACACAACGCGATAAGCCAATTGGGGTGGTTACCCAAGAACCTATAAGAACGTCGGGCTGAGATAGGGGTTGATCTTTCCGCAGCTATAAACTGACAAGGGGGATGATGAGAAATACAGTTTTGAGTTCAAAATGCCAACTGTGACAAAATTAGGGTCAACCGTTCTCTTAAAAATATGTTAACATAGCGGAAAACAGACATGCAGGTAGATCATGTAAGGCTCCCCAAGTCTCTCTCCTTTAATGAGGCTCTTCAAGCGTTCATGAATTCATTCAAGCTCTTGGGGGTAGAAGAACACTACGCCCATCTCTAAGACACCAAGCAGTCTCCTCATAAAACAAGACTTGAGAGAGTGACTAGATTTATGCTTTCATATCTCAAACGCACGCCTTGCTTTTGAGCGTTAACGCCCTAAAATGGAAAGAGCAAGATACAAAAGCAGATGGTTTTCGTGATGAACACTCCGTTTTTCTCAGTCAGCTAGTTCTTGGTCTGTAGTCTGTTTGCGAAGATTACTGGGAGGATTTGGGGGGGAAGAGATTCAACCTCCCAAATAGTGTGACTATAGGTGAGAATCAACAACTTGGTAAACGAAGTCGCTCTGGGGCAGGAGCTACAAGATTTGTGATGACGAACAAAAATTGTGCCCTGTACAAAACCAAAACAGATGGCCATTAGTACTAAATGCCGGGTGATTCGTAACCCTGCAATGCTTTTCCACCATATGATACAGCAATTTCATTGACCCCAAACTCCTTTTTTGTACATGTGGAGGTAGTGTATATTCGACCTCCCCTTCGACAAGAACCACCAAGCCCATGGAGCATTCATCTCCAGAAGGGCCATGAAGACCCCTTCTCCTTCTCTGCATCCTTCTCTGGCACCTTCTCCGATACCTTCTCTGGCACCTTCTCTGAGACTTTCTCTGGTACCTTATCTGAGCCTTTCCCTGGCACCTTCTCTGAGCCTTTCTCTGGCACCTTCTCTAACACCTTCTTTAGCACCTTCTCCGAGCCTTTCTCTGGCACCTTCTCCGTGGCATCCTTCGCCGCCTTCTTCAGCGCCTTCTTCAGCGCCTTCTTCTTCGCCTTCTTCGACAACTTCCCCGGCCCGGGCGCCTTCTTCTCCTCTATCAACACCACAGGTACGGCGTTCGCGGATTCTTCGACCTTTCCGCCATTCCGAACTCTTTTTCGTTCCTCTTTTTCTTCCTTCTTCCTTACTCTCTCTGCCATTCTTTCTTCCTCTGTGGGTACCGGTGGACGACCCTCGATTGGCTCTCCGAATGGCGCAATTATACTTCGTACGACATGGTGGACATTCTTGCTTACGCGCCAGCCGGAGGATATGCTTATTATGTCGCCAGTTCGAAGGGATGAGGCGGGGTCGTGAACGAGGAGGTGTTCGGTATGGTTGAAATACTGAGGATAGTTAGCATTCATCTGTTGCTGGGCTTGCAGAGGATTTTGAGGCAGGACCCCATAATCTTTCTGCGGAATCCAATTGGGGCTAGTAATTCATAGGGGAAAGGGAATCAAGACGAGCCTTTTGGATATGTTTATTCCATTTCTGTACTCCGATGCGCACTTTTACAGTCTTATTCATAAGACCCGAGGATACCACCACGGCGTTCATCTGCCGCTGCGCCGAAGCCATTAGGGGGACGAGCCCCAGCTTCTTTAGGGCTGTCGTCGACATGATTCTTTGGTTGGAGAGGTAAGCTATAATCTATGTGGGATGCAATCGGGAGGTTTTCTAGATTTGCAGGGGTCGGACTTTTGTTTTGCCGAGGGTCATTGGGACCACTGGTGGGACGGAACTTCGTAAAACTACCTACTCGAGTAGGTATCTCGGTAGATATCATTCAAAAAGCCCGATGATTGACTTTGCTGGACGAATAGGGGGTTTGAAACTACTCGAGTTCTATCCAACAAACCAATAAATTATTTCTTGGTCTGACTGACACGAGACATACTGAAAGATCCTCGTATCGCATCGAAAGACCACATGGTCCGCACTCTCATGGCCGAATCTACCAATCCTTCAGAACGAAAGGGAAGCAGTGAACTATAGGCTAAACATCCCCAATTCATTGTCTTGATAGACTTTCTCCACGGCCAAACCACCAGATGATGAGAGTATGTCTCGTAGTCTCATCAACGTCTCTTTTCATTCTAGTCCTAAAAATCCTCCATTCTCAACACGCTGTATGAAGGCTCTTCATAAGGATGGGCACTATATCATCAGTCGGATTCACACCAATTCACAGGGTTCCCATAAACTAACAGCTTCAGAGCCTCAATAGCTTTTCTAGTAACGTCTTCTCCGATACAAATCGTCTCAACCTTCATCTCGGGTACCGTTTCTAAAGCGCCAACTTTGCCAATGTGAGGATTCGCTGCATTGCCTGGTCTGTATTGACCAGTGCCCAAAGTTATCCAACAACAATCTGTGTAGTTTCCAGGACCCGGATAACGACCCGCGCCAGCTGCGAAGATATTAAGTACTTGGAATGCAAACTGTCCAGAGGCAAATCGCTGGGCAGGTATAGGTACTTCCAGTGTATTGCGCGATCCGCCGTCCTTGAATTCACCGTCGTCTGGTCACGCGGCTTCTTAAGCAAAGCCCCGTAATAAACCCGCGCGCACATATGTTGTTTATATCCTGCCAATAAGCAAAACCGGGTACACAGTGTGTCTAGCAAAGAGTAGTCAGTGGCCTAACGGTTATTGTGCGAAACGAGCGGCCTGTGTACCCAGAATGCAGTCAGGGACCACTCTGACCAGCAAGCTACCTAGGTAGACTTGCGGGCATCAAACCTTGGGCCTCGTAATCCCTCCTAACGAACGAGTTAGGGGTTGAGGGTCTTCAACTTGAGGTTGTTGACAAGTCTCTCCTACCTACGGGCCTGGGGAGATTGGTTTTTTGCTAGGTTGAACCTTTTTCGAATTCTTTTTTGAGGTTTTTGACCCTTTTGGGATCGAGGCTTTACTAAGCGAGATATCTTGCCTTGGCAAAGCAGTGACGTCTAGACGAATTGCGCCTGTGCTACATACTTCTATTCACCAGATCCACTTGTATTTTGGATCGGCTTTGTCTTTATAATATCAAGAACCAGGAGCTAAATTTCAAGACGTCAATATTCTCAAAGCTGACACACTTGAGTGCCCTTCTCTTTCTATAAACCACCGTCAAAACTCGACTCGGAGGTCCAAAAGAGCGCACCCTTGGACTCAATATCATTACCGCAACTCCCCTAAAATAGCAACAACTCAAAGCTAACCCTCATTAAAATATACTTTTACTTCCCTTTTGAACGTACTTCGAGCTCTGATGTACCCTGAAAGTAACTTAAAAGGGAGTAGCAAGGGCAGGGGGGTTCTATTGGGGCCAGGGCCTGTCTGCCCATTCCCTCGCCCCGCCCCTTCCGTACCGTCCCCCAAGCTTTCGATTCCAATGTCGACTTCAAAACTCAGCAAGAACATATTCAATCATCCACCACCCATACCAAAATGCTATCGTCCACTGCACGTGAAAAGACCCAAGAGCAGTTGTTAGGCGAATATCTCAAATCGATAGGTGCCGAAAACTTATAGACACATCACAAATTAAACTTTCGCCCCAAGCCAATCAATTCCTTCATCTAGGACCTTCAAGCAAACTTCTCACAAGATTCGGTCAATCAAAAGATCCATAATACGAGGCTGTCAAGCCAGTCGTCTTTCATATCAATTCCGAACGTCCACCGTCTACCCCCGTCCTAACGTCGACATATTACATTTGCCGGATATGCACAACCTCGATTGCTACAAATTGATCCCAGAAACTTGCAACAAGAACGCCATTACAGACATCGCCATCAATCTCTACTACATCACAAGAATGACCAGGGGAACTGTGATGTATCATGTGACTACTCTTCCCAAACTCAAAAGAATATATGTCGTCGAAGGTCCGCAAGTGCCACATGAGTGGCTGGGGATTGACCGTTCAGTCAACTGGGATATCAAGTTCGTCGATTTGCCGGTGGGGGAACACGAACAACGACGTTGTCCGCCGTACAATACGGGGTATGCGGATGTAGTACGAGTGGAATGGAAACAGGTAATGGCACCCGAGATCACAGCAGGAACGGCTCCAGAGTTAATCTTCAAGTTTGTTGAAAGAGAGAATCTTGATGAGTCCTTGGAGAATAGGGAAGGAATTAGGATTCTTGATAATAACCCGGCGCCTCAGCGAGTTGTGATTGATGGAAGGGAGGCTGTGAGACACTAGATTACTTTTGAGTACTAGGATTTTTTACCCGACGTAGATGTGAATAGCATGTTGTAAATTTATATGTATGAGCATCTGAATTTAGAATCTTCAGGGAGTTGGAAGCCTCTCTGCATGCTATAAACTGGTGAATTCTGATTTTCATTCCTAAGCCCCGCTACTTGCTTATCATCTCTCGCAATGAAAAAAGGTCTCAAGTAAGCCCGTTCTTTGACTATTCTTTTCCTCATTAATTATAATTTACTAACATGGATATTCTTCGCAGCCAGTTTAGCTGTCCCAAACTTTTCAGTTGATTATTTTCTTGCTCTGAATAGATAGAACATTTAAATACTCTACAATACAATGTGTTACGACATTAAGTATGACATTCACTGAGGCTTTTTCTGTCCACTTCTTCACTGCCTCTTGATACGAGTATTCAATCTCAACAATTTTTGCAGTTGATTAGTCGTATGATTTGATGGCAGTAGACGCCTACATACAAAACAACATAACAGTCACCCTATTATCGCATGTTTGAAGATGCCAAGCATTAAGCGACAGAATGCTACAAAGCTTTTCCTTCACTGGGAATCTAGATCAGCCTAGATCACAATATAAAATTATATAATTAATTAATTGCCTTCGTGAATCAATCTCAAACTCTACCTAGGTCATACATCTCCCTGTTCTGGACGTTTCTGTCTGGTAGAGAAACATATGATCAGCAGTGAAGAGATCATAAAGATGCAAGGGGGTCTCTTTTCCCTGTTTTTGCGACTGACGTAATGTTACCACAGCACAACAAACTGTGTCACTGTCACTGCACAAACAGGAAGTAGCGACCGATGCGATCATACTTTTTAATTCTCCATCTCCCCCGCCATATTTTAAGAACGGCCAAGAACGCCATTTCCAACTCAAGCTTTCTTCCATCCAACATCGCTCTCCAACAAGTAACTAAATCTTACAGCCTGTACCCACCTTCCCTCTCTCGTCAACTTTGATACTTCAACAATATCCAAACGACGATCAAGATGGGTATGTTTACTCGCAGACCCAGGGAGGGACATGTTTCTCCTGCCACAACTACAACCACCACAACTCGTCATGAGAAAGCCCCTCGCGTAGCCATTACAATGTCTTCCAGACCTACTTTTGGGCAATGGTTGAAATTAACTTGGCTTGATCTTGCAACTATGTTAGCGATGGGTATGATCGGATTGGGAGTAAGTTCTGAATTCTTTTCAAACGGAAAACAATCACAAATAAAAAGAAACTAACATCGTCACCAGGTCTACTTCGCCCATCCAGCACCCTCCCGCTCCTTCCCCATCTACTTCCAAGATGGCGAGATCGTATATCCCCAATTCGCCTACCCCATGCGCAACGAGATCGTTCCTATCTGGGCCGCCGCTCTTCTCGCAGCTCTAGTCCCCATCGCCGTCTTCCTCATCTGTCAGATTAGAATCCGCTCCTTCTGGGACGTCAACAACGCGACCATCGGACTTTTATACTCTCTCATCACCGCAGCAGTCTTCCAGGTCTTCCTCAAATGGCTGATCGGTGGTCTCCGTCCTCATTTCCTGGCTGTTTGCAAACCAAATGTCCCCGAAATCACAACACAAGAGATGGGAAACGGATTACGACAAATCATGTACGACCGCACCGTTTGCACCGGAGACCAGAGCGAGATCGATGATTCCCTCGAGTCCTTCCCTAGTGGACACTCCACCGCAGCATTCGCAGGGTTCGTCTTCCTATTCTTGTACTTGAATGCCAAACTCAAGGTGTGGTCCAACTACCACCCGGCGATGTGGAAATTGGTCGCACTTTGGGCCCCAATCCTCGGAGCTACACTAATCGCCGGAGCCTTGACAATTGACGAGTACCATAACTGGTATGACTGTGTCGCTGGCGCGATTATCGGTACCTGCATGGCATTCTCGGCTTACAGAATGGTTTACGCATCGATTTGGGACTGGAGAAGCAACCACATCCCTTTGAACAGAGGTGTTCCATTTGCAGGCAGAGGATATGAGTTGGAAGATGCTACTTTCACGCGAAAGGTTGGATGGGGTATTAACGGTGGTCTTTTTGGCGGACATCATAATGGTGGTGTTGCAACTGGTCATCATTCAAACGGGATGGACATGCACGATGGAAGTGTATTTGGACAACATAACGCCGGTGGCTCAAGTCCATTGAGAAAGGCAGTTGGAGGTCATACTCGAAACCCATCCGATGCCATGGTCTAAGTCAACATACCCGACTTCAAAAAAGACATGAAACTACTCAAATGACCACATTGTCTACCGAGAGCAAGAATTACAGCACGAACAAAAAGCAGATGTGAGAATATAATGGCAAGGCGAGGGAAGGGTTTCTTTTGACGAAAAGTAATGGCGATGTACAACGAGGAACCAAATTTGGCATTAATGTCAGCGGGAGTCAGTCAGGTCGGGGTCGGTCGGTTGGGAAATGTGTATATACCCCCTTCAGCATTCAGTCTATCTTTTCTTTTCTTTTCGTTTCTGTTCTTCTCTTTCTAATTACTACCCATAAGGAGTAATGAAACAATTGCAACATGTATTTTATTTCATACGGCTTTTTTTCTCGAGTGTACCATAGGCAGACATGCATACACATAGGTAGGAATGATAAATCTTTTACTTCTAATAATTAATCGGTCTTTTTCTTACTGGGTCCGTAATGTTGGAGTTTTTTGTCGTCACTCAATATTTAAATTTTCATCACATCTCACATTTCACATCTCACATTCCAAGAAACACGCACCCCGCCTTCTGATTCGTGATGAGGTGTTCGTACGTCGTATAGTATGACGTAATTATTAGTCTTTTGCAAATGATTCGCTTACAGGTAGGCTCGGTAGGTACGGTACTCACTCCTTTTAGGAACTTAAATGGTGGATTGGATGGTGGTGAATGTACAGTACAGTATATTAATTTACCAACCGAGTAAGATCTTACATCTTACTGAGTACCTAGGCTAAATACTCGTACTCTATCAATCCAATCCAATCCAATCATGTAAGATTACGGTCCCGAGTATCTCCAACACCTTGAGACCCCCTTTCCTCCGTACCAATTAATTAATTCCCCATCCATCCATCCAATCCATCCATCCAATACAAAAGAGTCGATTACCCACGTGTTAGTTACACAAAGCCATTGAGCCATTTAGAATCCCTCTCTCTAAAACCCATATCTGTTTTCAACGACGTACTAGAGTAGAAATCACTCATTCATGGGAAAAACTTCTTGGAGCATGAGTCTCTTCTTATCGCAGCTATACCTCTCTCCGTACTCATATGATAATGATAATGTAGATATGAACTTAAATCTATACAGACTAGAATATAATGTGGATATGTACGTGAACAGTGTACCCAAGAAAAGTCACAGCAAACCAAAAGTTTCGGAACCCCTCATTTGATAAATACCTTTACTTCGTTCTTCTATGATGAATTCGACTGGCTTGGCTACTTCATACCAAGGATATGCAATAACGTCTCGGTCTCATTGTCTCTCTCTGATAGCGTCTGTCTCTCCATCCTATGTATATAAAACGCCCCCAGCATTTCGCATTTAGCATTTCGCATTTCGCATTTGCATTTCGCATTTTCGCATCTCGCAATCATAATTCTGAACGCTGCAGCACCACCATCCCCTCAAAAGATATCTTTGCTTCACACTTTCAAAATCCTCAGCCCATCATCACTGACCTCACATCCCATCAATAGCAGCTTACCAAGAGAAAAAGATCCCAAGCCCTAAAAATCTCATGTCCTCTAAGCCTTCTCCTCCCCACCCTCCTTCTCCCCAACAACCAACTCCTTAATCCCCTCCACAACCTCCCCCACCTTCCCCGTAACCGCACCCCCAATCCTCTTCTGTTTCTTCTCCGCATGCTCACTGATCCTCACCAACTCACTAACGAAACTCTCCCCCCACCACGCACTGGTATACTTGAAAACATACTTCTCCAACTTCTTGAAGTTGATCTCTCGCTGCTCAGGGCTCATGGTAACTGCTTCATGAATAGCGCCTGCTAACTCCTCGGTGTTCCACGGGTTGACGATGAGCGCGCCGTTCAAACTTTGAGCGGCACCTGTGAACTCGGAGAGGATCATGACACCGTGACGTGCCCGTTGAGTGGCGATGTATTCGTAAGAAACGAGGTTCATGCCATCACGGGTTGAGGAGACGAGGCATGCGTCCGAGACGGCGTAAAGGGCTGTGAGTTCTTCGAAATCGACGGATTGATGCAGGAAGTGGATGGGCATGAATTCAATGGTTCCAAATTTACCATTGATCCGACCGACCAGCTCGTTCACTACCGCGCGAAGATTCTGGTATTCCTCTACGTCCTGTCGGGAGGGGACAGCGACTTGGACTAGAACTACTTTACCGACCCATTCTGGGTTCTCGGTAAGGAAAACCTCGAGGGCATGTAGTTTTTGAGGAACTCCCTTGATGTAATCTAGACGATCAACTCCGACGATCAATTTCACGCCCTGGAATTTGCGTTCCAGAACTGCGATTCGGTCCTGGACGGATTTCTTTTGGAGACCATCGATGAATTTTTCCGGATCGATACCGATGGGGAATGCTGCGACTGTGACGAATTTACCATCGAAATCTACACCGTTTGGAGTGGTCGAGTATGCTCTATATCAATATTAATCCAGAAGCTTCAAATACCCTTTGCAGGAAGACTTACAATATCCTCGAACAACTACTCAAAAAATGCCTTGCGTAATCATAAGTATGGAAACCAATCAAATCGCAATGCAAAACACCCAACAACAAACTCTCTCTGACCGGCAAGATCCTATAAATCTCACTACTAGGAAAGGGCGTATGTAAAAAGAATCCAATCTTAACATTCTTCTTACTGTTACCAATTTCCTCTCGTAGCATTTGAGGAAGGAGCATCAGATGGTAATCATGGACCCAAATGAGATCGCCATCTTGAACATCCTTTGCCATAGTACGTGCAAAAAGACGGTTGACCTCCTTGTATGATTCCCATGCTGATTCGTCAAATGTGATTTCTCCGGGGTGGTAATGGAAAAGAGGCCAGAGGATGGAGTCTGTGCAAGCGTAATTAGCATATGTATGCGCATCCAAATGTACAACGCTAATAGCGAAAATGCAACGTACTTGAGAAACCATTATAATGTCTATCCGCCAATTCATCCTCAATAAACACGGGCACCGCCCCATACTCATCCTTCAACCTCTTAACCATAGGACCAGCCTCGGCCTCTGGAACCTCCAATCCAGGCCATCCATACCATTGAAAAGTGGTAGTTTTAGAAAGTCCACTCAAACCGGTGACCAGACCGCCAGAGGACATGGAGAAGGCGTACGTGCCATCCTCAGAACGCTTGATTGTGATTGGCAGACGGTTGGACACTAGCAGCATCCGACCGGGCTTGCTCTCTTCGATTATCGCTGGCATGATGAGAATGTGTTGGTGTTGTTGTATTTTCGGGGTGGGGAAGGTATGCGATAGCTACGGGGAGCTTGGGGGTTTGGGTCGGGATAGGGTGGTGGTGTTGATGGGAAATTGGGTTGTGGTGGGGTGCAGTTGTCAAGTTCCTTCCCGCCGTGCGATGACGACGTTGGCTATGGAAGGAGAGAAGGTGGGAAGGCGGGGTTGATCTTTGTATTGCTATCCGAGGATTCACCAGGTTGGTAGAGTAGAGAAGATGAAGAGGCAAAAGCGACTTGGATGAAGCTGTTCGCTAGGTAGCGATTATATCAACCTCAACAAAAGACAAGAGGCAGAGGCAACACAGCGACAAAAAGTAAGCTTCAGGTTTGCTCCAAGTTTGGCTCCAAGCTTCTCGTCGCAAAGCAGCCAGTCCCAGTGAACAAGTGATCGCCGGCGAGGTTCCGGGTTCCGATAGCAAATGAATTTGCCAGCACCTTCCTTTCCTCCGCGTCACTCAATGATTGGTCCGGGGAAGAATCTCCTTTTTTCTTCTCTCTTCAACAATTTCAAATCCACGTTAAGAACACAAGAGATGCAGATGGAGATGCAGCAGCAATTATTCCTGTTCCTGTTGTGCGCAAGTAACAGAAACACAGAAACACAGAAACACAGAAACACAGCAACACAGCAATCCAGCAATCCAGCAACACAGAAAAACACTCAGACCAACGACGTAATCCAAATGGCCGGCGGGCCTCAGCAGAATCGAGTATCCCCATGCACGCATCCAACGCCTGGACTCGTCTCTGCCCCAGACCGACCCCCAGAAAAACAGGGTTTCATTCCCTTCCACCGTCCATTGGAAGCCATGGCCATGTCTCAAGCCACACCCAACGCCAAGTACTTCAAATTCACTGACAACGAGGGTACTAGTACGACGACGTAAAGTTATCTCATTTTCTCATCGAAAGAATACAATATAACAAAGTATATAAACTGATTTTTAAAATCTATATCGTCCACCATGTAATATCTCATCTTTTTCTCTCTCACCCCAAATCAGCAAATAGCCCATACACCAAACCAATGATTCAAACCAAATGTCGACAGCAGCAAGACCTCCCACCAACCTAATGCCTCCCCCCAAATCCCCCAGAAATGCGCCTATAGAGAAGCCCACAGATTATCGCCTTAGATCGTGATACAATCCTCTCAGTCTATCGTCTCAGTTCTTATCCACATTGCCCTCTTCTACCTCCAACTTTTGAACCACAACCAAAAGCAATTTCCCCATTTTCTACTTTCCATTTTCCATTTTCCGCCTTCCGCCTTCCGCCTTCCGCCTTCCCCTCCTCACACTCGACACTCCTCCTTCCAATCAAATCTTTCTAATCAAACAGCCAAGTACTTAGCCATCAACTTCTCAACCTCAGGTTGATTATCCCCAGCTTTCTTAATAAGACTCAACCTCTCCCTCTCGAAGGCCTCTTTCTGCATCAATTCTCTCTGTTGCAGAGGTCCAATCGTATACCCGTTCATTCCATTTGCCGTGTTGCCATTACCGTTCAAATTCGAATTCTGAGCCGACTTAGGTGCGTTTGGTGAGAGTGGTGTGTAGACATGAGCGGCCATGATTTGGGACTGGGGTGTGCGCCCGATATTGTCTCTTCGTATTATCATTGAAGGGACGCGGACTTGGAACTTTGGGGTTTGTTAGCATCGGCCTGTTTTTGATTTTTGAAAGTGTACAGGGAGGAGATGAGAAGAGAGGGAAGGGAGGAAAAATAAAAACTTACACCAGCCAGGACCTTAGCATGGTTCAACCCCAGAGTCTCACTGATATGCATCATCCTTCCCTTAACCCAAGCCCTTTGGCTATCCGTGATATAATCCGCCGTCGAACACACAAACAACGGCCATAGAGCAAAGAACCCTCCATAACCTTTGGGGTTACTAAAAGCCTCCATCCCAGCCTCGAAACCTAACGGATCCGCACTCGACAAACTTCCTCCCTTCCCAATATCCCATCCGAGATGAAAGGGAACACTGGAAATAATATCCGTGACAAGATCCACACATAATCTCGTAGCATGGGCGTACTCCGGCGTCGTTCTATAGTCAACAGGCGAACAAATCCATGCCGCACACCGAACAATAATCCCACTAGCACCTATTCTCGCAACTCTCGCGTGATTCCATATCGTTGCTACCCATATATTGTGGTAAGTTTCAACCTTTCCTGGACAGACTTCCGCTTTACTGAAATCCGTTGCCGCATGGTTGTCTACCCAGGCTACCGTTTTTGGCCGCCACCATTCGGGCAGACTACCTTCCCAAGCGCTATACTCTTGCTCCATGGCCTCAGCTCGACGCATAATGTCGAGGACCATTTGGAAGTATTCAGGGGTTCGAGGACACGTACTTAGCGTGTCGTTCATTTCGGCGCGGAGTTCTGCAATATGAATTTTTATCCTGGTGATGGCTACTCCATAATCATCCTCGATGTCTGGGGTCCACCAATCTGCTCCCATCGTAGGTACCTTGGAGGAAGTCATGCAATTGATTACCTAGTTGGTGTTAGTAAGATTACCTGCCTATTATGAACTGTGGAATTACCATTTGCGTTCGCACTACTTGGAAAAGGGATTGTCCAACTTTCGTTCTCAGTTGTTTCTTGCCTCTCATCCTGACTATCTGTATTGCCCCATTTACGTGTGAATACCACGCTGCAGGATTGGTGTTGTTAGTACAGACGGTCTATAGACAAATTAGCTGAAGCCCAACCAAGAAACTTGACGCTACAAACCTCATAGAAGCCAAGCATTAAAATAGCAGCTAGTGTCTGATCAGTCTTTTGTAACGTTGGACTTTGCAAAGCCAAATTGGTTGCTTTCAGTGCTTTTGCATACGAGGCCATTGCCATTTGCTTCATATCGAACCTTGACCTGGTGTTTGGTCTATTTGCTAATGCTGCCAGAGAAGCGGCGCTAAAGGCGAGTGTTAAGTGATCTTCAGGTCCTTCATTCTTCATCAACGGCGCGAGAAAGTCGAAATATCCTCTAGGTGTGTCCACCGCATTCGTCGATGCCACAACGAAATTCTCGACAAAGTAACATGGTGCTTGTTCTTCCACCGGGATTGAAAGTACCATAGGCGCCAGCCTCACCATACCTGTATCCTTGTCGGTATCATCGTCGGTGCTGAAAACTGTCTGTCTGTTTGAAATAATGATTTGGTTGTTCCCCTTCTTTCCGTTTGAAGCCTTCCTAGCTCTTCTTTCCGTTGCCTGTGTCTCATTTCTGAATACCAGGTCAAAATCGTCCTTGTATCCAGGACACTGTCGCCGCGATTTGGCGCATTGGTTACATGTAGGCTTTGTTTCGTCGCACTACATATGTCTAGTGAGCAATACTCGTTGATATGGAGGCGCATATATCTACCTTGATCCTCCTCGTACGGCACATCTGACATCCCCGTGAGGGCTTCCCGCAATAGACCATTGTGATAGAGGTAATACAGAATGCACTTCGGTAATGGTTGACTTCAGATCTAGTTGTCAACTGGTCCTCCTCTCACTATGAGAGCTTTCGCGAGGACGATGATTTATCCAGAGTGACAAGTGTTTGAATTAGAATGTCCAAGGTAGTTTTGGTAGGGAAGAGGTCTTTGACCACTTGTTTCCGCCACTTGAAATTGACAGACTGATGTTTGTGGCAACAGATGAAACGATGGCAGCTGTCGAGGCGCAGGCACGATATATGTACAACGCCGAAGGCTAGAAGACACAGACAAAAAGGGACTTGATCAAAAATGGCAATACAATGAGTAGACTGAAGAAACTGTCACGAATTCCTTCAGCTGATGAGGGGAAAGAAACACGTTTAGTGGCAGAAGGGGGTAGGTAGTCGTTGCAAGGAAGCCGTGTTGAACCGGTAGAAAATTGGGAATTGACGTTTTGAAGATCCAGGTCTTTTTAAAGTGATGGAATCTGGGGGGCACTGAGGGCACTGGGAGCACTGGGGGGGGAAAGGCATGGCATGGCATGTGGACGGGCACTACCCAGCGAGCTCAGTCCCAAAAGCGTGGTCCCCAGTATTACTGAGAGGTGGAGGGGAGGGTCCCCTTGACTTGGAAGGGAAAGGCTCGGAGGAGTACAGAACAGCAGCCGGTCGCAAGATGAAGATGCGTGGAAGAACCATGCAGCCATCTGCCGGGGAGGAGAGGGGGGGTGGAGGAGGGGGGTACGGGGGGTGCGGGGGGGTTTTAGAAAATGATAGATGATGAGTGGCTGGTGGCTAGGGGGGTCTGGGGGGTCTGGGGGGAAGACGTTGAGCTTGGCTCAAGTTAAAATGGGTTCTCGAGGGTTGCTAGTGGGTTGCCAGTGGCTTGCTCCAGTAAGCAGAGGCACAGCTGAAAATAAGGTTGGGATGTTCCTGGCGGCCCACTCTGCTCAAGCTTATGATCGTCCGAGGCCACGCTACTACGGAGCAGGTGGTGCAAGCGGTGCCCATGACACTTTGAGTTTCTGAAGGCTGGCGATGGACTCCTCCAGACGAATTTGGCAAATTCCGTCTAATGCCGTCTAATTCCTTGCGGAAACTGGCTGAAGAAAGGAAGGCGAAAGGAAGACGGCGGGAAGCTTCAGTGCTGTGCTTCATGGCTTCAGTGCCTCACACTCTTCTCTCAGTAGAGACCGAAGAAATGAATGTCCTCTGTGCCCATGTATCCACGCACTTATTCCCAACTACACGCATGGTGCTTTTCAGCGCCGTGAGCTCACACACTCGCTTGATTGTCCTTACCAGTTCCCCAGGTACCACGCCCACAAGGCTAATCCTTTTGAGGTAGCAGCAGATGCTGTCTTGCTAATGCTGTCGCAGGCTCGCAGCATGTCCTGCGTAAGACCTACAGGCCAAGGCACCACTCCGAGATCAGTGAGTGAGGGTCCCAGCAAGGGAATTCCCGGGAAAGGGGAAGAGATCGAGGGGTCCAAGCAGATGTCGTATATAGCCATCCCTGGTTCGACCGTGAGACGGCCAGCCGCCAGTGGTGGTGGTAGGGTGGACATGTCAGAGGATTATTGGCTGGCTATTGGCTATTGGCTATTGGCTATTGGCTATTGGCGGTGGAAGATGAGAGGCATTTCAGAAACGGGAGTGGTTTTTCGCTGTTGCCGTTGCTGTTGCTGTTATTTTGGGAATTGAACGAGCAATTCGACGTCGGTGATATATAAATGATATAAAATACAGAAGAAAGACAAAAGCATCACAATCTGTGACGTTGGTCCTGATACCTAACCGGCTCTACCGGTAGAAATACTCAGGGGTACTCGAGTATCTCTTCCCCTTGCGAGGCTGTGTCTGCTGTCTCACCCCAGAATCGGCACTCTACTCGAGTACGTCCCCCGAATCCCCTAAAGCCGCCCGAAGTCGCCTGATTGACTTTACCAAATATCCTCTCCAATATAAATTTATATCAATTTATATTTATAATCAATCTCCTCGCAACCCACATCTGCCTGCTTACTGCAGTTTGGCCGTATAGGTAGGTAAGACAAGCTGGTCTCGGTGCAGCGTGAGCCTGCAGGATGAAACCTGGTTCGAGGGTTCAGCATTCAGCACCATCAATCCGTCCTGCACGCACAGTGCAGTGCCATGCGGTTCCTTTGGGGGGACTCGACATGATAGCTTTCAGGGGGAGGGGGTCAACTTCCCCGCCCTCAGGCTCTAAATCCTTTGATTTCTTATTCCAAGAAATCGAAGCACCATGAAGCACCATAGAAGAACTTTCCGCCACTCATTGCTGTGCAGAAGAAAAACAAGAAGCCTCACCGGCTTACTTGAATACGTGAATACGTTCTTCTACAAAGTGTACTCGAGTACTCGAGCACATCTCACCGAGCCGAGCCACCCTGCCCTGCCTGCCCTTCATGAACCCCTTCCCCCCTTCTCCCCTCATCCATGACTGACATCGGTCCCACTTCGCTGTAAACACCCCACCATGGCACCCCCACCTGTTCTATCTAGAATCAGATAACCTTGAAAGAAGTACTTGAGAAGTACTTGAGACTCCGTACCAGTTGAAACAAACTGCAGAACCAGAACCAGAACCAGCAATATCACCACCATCAATATATATCCCCAAAAGAAGCTTTACCCCTGGTGACCGCAACCATCAGATATCGCAATCTACTCGTACCCACCCAGAAGCATCAAGATCCAAGATCCACCACGACGTAATCGTATCCAAGATCTCTCACCATCCAACCCGTACCTAATCGTATCCCCTCAATAGGGCTAGTATCGAGAGCTTTACAACCATTCATTCAGTTCGGACGTTACACAACCTGATTATTCGGCCGTTACATTGCAGCGCGGATCAAGCACCCTTTCGGGGGTGTAGAAAAGGACCCTTGGGAATCCAGTACGGTAACGATCATCCGCATATCCGGCGTCCTACGAGTATTTCTCGATGGAATCTCGGTCTCTCAAGATGGAGTTGTGGTCGCATCAGGATGTTGGAGTCCATGCGA
This sequence comes from Hymenoscyphus linearis, assembly GCA_900536425.1. Taxonomy (NCBI): domain Eukaryota; kingdom Fungi; phylum Ascomycota; class Leotiomycetes; order Helotiales; family Helotiaceae; genus Hymenoscyphus; species Hymenoscyphus linearis. Next base: position 140,164 of record UNPR01000047.1, on the reverse strand, counting down.
GATCTGAAAAAGTATATTTCACTCTGTAACCCGGTTCAGAAAGCGGTCCTCTGAGATCCGGTCCAAGTACCAGAACCAGGTCGGCGGTTATCTTGGTAAATTTTTACCTTCTCTTGTCAAGACAATGTCTCAATTCCACAAAAAACACTACGGACAAGAAACATGAATTATGGAGAACATCACTCTTTGCGATAACACGCCCCCTCAGAAATCCCAAAGGCGATAAAGCGGAGAGGTCACTCATATTTGGGAAACCCTCCGGAACCACTAGATCATCCCAATTCCGGATGTCCTCTCGCAACAAAAGCGAGATACGACATACGGCGCATTCAGGGCATTTTTCAGATGTTCAGATGATTTGCCTCTTGGAAAATACGAACACGAATACATAGCTATGAACCTATGGAAACGTCGAATTGACCACCGAACCGACCCCTCCTCTAGGACCCCTATACCGACATGCACATCAACGCGCGCAATGACACACCATACGCGAGCTACTATACGGTAGTCTGTACAGGACTATGACAGAAAAACAAAAAGAGACAGTATCTGCAACTGCAATTGCAAGTGATCCTCTGAGGTCGTGCGACACTAGCAATATCATTACGAGGTCATGAGCAAGCTCAGATGAAAGCATGCAACCACATCGACGGAGTCGATTAACGCGCATAAGAGCTTTTACAGAATTATTTTCTGGTCATCTCCCTCGCTCCGATCTTGGCGACCAAATACTGTGTCTACGGGAGTGAGGAAAAGAGGGAAGTGATGAGAGGTTATAGTCGTTCCTTCCCTTCCAGGTTCTCACTCAGAACCTCGTGCCTAAGGTAAGATGGGCTCAAGTCGAAAGTAGGGGAAGGAGCGACTTGGGCCTCGCATCATTTGGATCAAGAGAAACATGAGGCATGAGGAAAGAGCGACCTGAGCCTCGCATCATTCAGATCAACAGAGGAAAGAACGACGAAACACCCGACTCCCTCAGTCTCACCCTCACCCTCACCCTCAATCTCAATCTCACACTCAATCCCCATAACCAATAGAACCAAAAACCGACCAGTCATTGTGGGATAAGAAAATCAGTCACTATCCCAGTCCCTCTCCCCAATATGAAAGAAAGGTATATACCCACCTACTCGTATATCAAAGAAAAACCCCTCAATCACAACCCAGTAAGAAAACAAAAAAAAGAAGTCTCTCATCTACTCGTATATTTGCCCACCCATCCAAGTCCATACATTCCCTCCCTTTCATTCCTTTTTACACACTCTGCATACCCATAATTATCTTACGAGGTGTTCCCTGCTCTACCTACCTAGGTATAGGTAGGTAAGCTGGAGCCGTAGGTAAGATTGATGACCTACTGAATTCCAGCTCCCATCTCCCATCTCGCACCTTTCCTACAGTATACCCCGCTCATAACTTTGAAAAGATCAAAAAACGCAACAAAAAGAAGGAGAAAAGTACTCGTAAAAACCCCGCTCAAGGAAAATAAAAAACCCCATTCAAATATTGTACCCTCCAATCAAATCATCTGATAATAGTAAATAATAAAGAAAAGAGAAAAAACTATCATCGTTCCATCCATCCATCCCAGCAAGGAAAAACAAAAAGAAAAAAAGAACAAGAACAAGAACCCCCCCTACGCACCCCCGCCATCCCATAAACCTCCTAACCTACAAAAAAGATATCGATCTCTAGGTATTCTGCCCTACCATAAAAGCCCCGCTTACTCACTTCACATCCCTTCCCTTCCCCACTTTGCCCACTCCCTACTCCCTCCTCTACCTTCCCCTTCCAATTCGCTTTAGGGGACTCGTTTACTGCCCCAACCACACGTTACACACCCACACCGCAGAAGCAAAAAAAGGGGCTTGCTACGCAACATCCAGGGTTTCCCATAGAATGCGTTGCAATGCAACCCACCCATCAGATACCGTCCACCCCTACCTCACTTATCTCCAAAGCCGACAACTCACTTCACATCACACTCCTCACGACTCCTCAAACATCCCTGCCACGCCCTCAAGACTCGGACTGGCTGGACGACCCCCGCCAGGAGCCTCAATCGTAGGCTGCTCCTTCAAGAACTCCTGCTGCATCTTACTTCTCTCCCGTCGATTGGTCGTAGGCGCCTGGGTGATCCGTCCCTGTTCCGAGATACTGACACCCTTCAACTCCTTCAGGAGATCCAGGATGATAGCTCGTTGCTGTCGTTGCTGGGTCCCTGGTCGAGTGACGTACTCGATACACTTATCCACCGCTTGCTCCTGGATGCCCGGGAGAGAAAGAAGGATTTGACGTGGGGTGTTGGTCAGAGGAGAGTAGGCGATTAGTAGAGAAGCTATTAATTGGGCGATTTCCTTGTGGAGGTCGATAAAGTAGGGCTCGTTTAAGGAGGAGATGCAGGCTTTGAGAACGTCGGTACTGATGAATTCTCGGATGGAGGAATTGATGGGAGAGTCTTGGGGAGATGCGAATTCGGGGATGATGGAGCGGTAGACGCGGAGCACAACACCGCAGCAGCGGGTATCCCGCATTCGAATGGCATGAGCAAGGAATGTGAGGAGAGGCTCGATAATGGTAGAGCTTGTGAGACAAAATTGTCGCATGATAGGATATGCGGATGCTGGGCCATCTTCCGCAACGTTTGTTCCTGCTGCAGTTGGGTTATCTATGAAGTGTCAGCTGGTGCCACCGATCCCAGAATGAAAAATGGGGATACTCACTTGCTTTTGCTGGGTCTAGGAAACCCCCAATCATCATCACTGCGCTATTTGTTAACTGACGCAAAATGCTTGCCTCTTTCATTTCCTCAGTCAAGTTGTCTTCTTCGGAAGGAGCAACTTCTTTGTGGGTCTGCGTCGCCCACTCAGAGCTGATCTTTCCATCCATCCGTGTAAAGCAAGTTGATAAAATGGGTGGAATGAAGTGAGCTCGGACTTCGACTGGACAATCATCAACCATGTATCGTACCACGCTTAGTAGTGCGATAAGTTGATGTGATGAGAGATAGTGAGCATCAGAAAATAGAGCGTGGGCAAGGGGCCCAGGAAGCTCGCTGAAGCCATAAAAGTCAACATCCAATTTGCTCATACACCATAGTATAGAGTAACAGGCCTCCCTAACTGTGCGAATGGAACCTCGGATCGAGGATGCAAATCCTTCCATTGTAGTCTTCGTACCAGTAACACGGGCATAGAAGTCTTCCTTTGTTCCCTCTGATATACCAGCTTGCCAGAATCTATCGGTTAGGATACGACTGACAAGTGGTCGCAGCTCCGTTGGCAATTCGGTCCAGTTTGCTGGATTATGAAACGCGTGTGCATGGCTAATTGAAAGTTAGGTATGTTATTTCTTGATCAAAGTGCTATGTATACTGACCTCATGAACTTCAAGAGATTAGGGAGTATTGTTGGTAAAGAATCCCGCCATAAATCACGGGATACTTTATAGGCTGGAGTGTCTCGCTCAATCTTTTCAGTCGAGCATGCTAAGAAGCTTTTCGTGGTTCGAAGGGGAAGAGCCTAATCAAGAAAGTTAAATGAGTGCAACGATTACAAAGACCTGATACCATCATACCTTTAACCGCTCTTCTAGCTCCGCTTGTATGGCTTGGCCCTCTGGATCGAGCTTATATTGGGACCAGTCTTGGAGTTCGTTTATCCGTCGACTCACAAGGTACTGCCGAACTTTGTTCAGGCCCATCATCTCACAGAAGCCGTCCAAGTCGGTAATAGAAGCATCCATTTCAGGATTCTGCCAAAGTTGTTGCACGGGGTTTATGAATGCCTTTAACTTTTGAAATCGGATATCTGGATCTATATTTTTTGCCCGGTGACTAGGAATCTATTAGTGCTAGTGCATACGGAGTGCTGGAAAGTGACCATACATGATTGTGAAGAGGAATGTTTGGTATGAAACTTGTCTTTTGGAGTCAAGTCTGCCAGATGCAATGATTTCAGAAACCTTGGCTTCTAGTTGGTCGTAGACATCCTGTAGATATTAGAATGTGCGAAGAGGGAAAGGGGAGAAAATGAGCTCACAAGAAGTTGGTCTGGCATCTTTGTCGCCAACCTCTGTAACTCGTAGGTGCCATCAACCTGGAGTTCCTTGACAGCTTCCGAGTATGCAATACATTGCGGCTTCTGTATCGGCTGACTCATGAGTATGTTCTCCAATACTTTGAGCATAAAGCCAACTTTCTTGTCCAAGGCACTTGTTGAGAAAGCAACAGCAAGCTGAAGAACTCGTTTCCGAATGAGAGGATCCTTCAAATTTATTAGCGTGGCCTCTTCATTCGGAGCTGTTCGTACTTACTTCGAAATTGAGCTCTATCAGACGCTCACACCAAGATTCAAGGTTATTCTCAATGCTCACTCGTTCATGCTCCTGGCTTTTATTAGTACAGCCACTAGGCTTGGAGTAGCAGAAGCCTACATCAGCTTGAGGATTGGCTCCATGAGTTGAACGCCATTTCATATATCCCTTGAGTGCTGCCTCCACAACAGTGAAATGTGCGTCTACGCGCAATACTGTCATGGAGGTTTTGGAGTAAGTCTCGGCTAATTGTCAGGTCAGCCACGAGACAGTTTCACGATCAACGGGAGTAACGAACCAGAAAACGCAGGCTGTCCAACATAGAGACTTTGTAATGAATGATCAATTTGACTGAGAATGTGGTAAATCGCTTCCGATTGCTTTTGACGCACGATCAACTCAATGATAACAGAGCTGTACCTTCTGTAATTTCCTAGAAAGGCGTGTCTTTCTGGTATAGTATCGATATCTTCTAACATCAGAATTAGAGAAGGGTCATCAGTATCCTCATCCATATTATCATAGCGAATTAATCTTGAGCTGCAAAGTTCAAGAAGAGGTGCAATTAGTGGGGTCATAGTAGGAGAGCCGCCAATGGTCTCAGAACGTAGCAATCGTGTCCATGTAACAAGAACGGGTATCGAAACCACAAAACTAGGGCTTTGGGTAATTGCAAGAAAAAGATTCAATAAATTAGGGAGGTCGCAAGCCTCTGGTATAGCCGATATCTTTTGTTCAATATAGCCGCCGAGATTTGAAACCATCTATTATGGGGTTGGTCAAATCAGGTTCTTTCAAAGACGAGGGAATACAAACCTCGGAGAATTTCTTAGCAAACAAATACTTTTCGTCATCCACATTACGAGGATCAACGATAGACCATTCGTATAGTTTCCGTAGCAAATTAACCATTTGACTCTCGTACATTGGGCAGACCAACGCGAGAAACTCTTCGTCAGTAAATTGCACTCTACTATACAGAGCATGAAGCGCCTCGACAGATCCCTAAAATAATGAGTTTTGATATTAGAAAGATGCAGGACAACATACCAATTGTACCGCAAAACTTGGTGCAGCAAGACTTTTGCACATATAGCGTACACAAGAAGCATTGGAGATTGCTCGTGGAATAGCCCATGGCATAACAGATTTGTATACTGCCAAAGTTTTTGCAGCACAAGATTGATATTGTTGGTTGCTCAAAAGGTCGGCATCTAGGCATTGATTAAGCAATTCGCCCAGCCGTACCAACCAGCCTTCATCGCCGCATCTCACATTGCCATTCTGTCGATTTGGAAAGGCTTCTGCTAAAGTAACCGCCGGGGTAAAAATTTCTACGCATGCCTTACTCAAAGCTCCGTCTCGCAAGATGACCACCGTATCTTCACCGTTGAAGACCTCTTCTGATAGGGTTTCCAGGACGAATAGGACAAATTCCTTGTGCACAACTGGCCCAGGAATATTCCAAAGCTGCACCAAAAGTTCATCCATGTCCATCCATGCAGCAGCCCAGCTCCTCTTTGCAATCTCGACCCATAATTGTGCTGTTTTATTTCGCAGATATAACGGATCATCTTGCGACAGATTTTGGGAAAGTTGGAGAACCCATTGTCTCAACGTTGTCGCCTGCTCCTCCGAATACTCGTTCCATTTATGTCGAATGGCATACTCGAGAAGTGAAAGGGCAAAGTGTCGTACGATAGGCTGCTGGGCTTTATCGGAGGCAAGAGTAAACCCGTGATAGGGCGCCTCGTCGTTTGTCTTGAGATCTTCGAGAAAATTACCGGCCTGTCTTCGAGATTCGTTCGAGGAGTAGGTCCCGTGGACTAGATTGAGAGCTTCGTGGATTTGAGGCAGCAAATTCGTACCACCGCCGTTGACTTGTGTTGGAATCGCCTCCGCTCCGGTCGTGGCTTGACCATTCGCAGCGCCGTTCATGATTTCAGTACCAGCCCCTTATTGACAGCAAGCGATGTGTTTCGACGGATTTCGAAAGAGAGAGATCTAGAGGAGACTTGATGGGAGAGTTATTCAGCTTGCGACCTGAATACCCAGTCATGTGCGTGGGTTTCTGGTTTCTGGTTTCTTCCTTCACACGGCCTGTCTGAACGCTCCAAGGCGAAGCGCAGGCAAACGATGACCAAGCTCCAGCTTTCTGATCGCAAACTAAAACTGCAGCCGGTCTGAGATGCAAACGAACGAGGTTTTGTTAAAATGCGGCGGTGTGGAAAAGAGAAGGTAGGAATATAAGTAAAAGTTCAGATAGTACCTGGGTAGAAGGCTGAAATCGCGGGCACTTTTCCCCGAGCAAGGCTGCTGAGTTACTAAATTGATTTACGTACTGTATTCACGCAAAGGAGGACCCCGACGCTTTGCTTTCTGTTGATCAAGTGAATTATCTACCAAATGCTTTCTCCAGCTTCACATCACCAATTTTTAAGGGGGTAAATGAGAACCCTTCCCATTGTGAAACTGGTCTGTCAGCTTTGTATGTGGTCATAATCCTCCGTGGTAGCCTTACTTTGAGGGACGACCTAGTCACTCTAGAAGTTATATCATCACAACGCAACTGAGATTTATATTTCATGAACAAAAAAAAGACATATGTATTGCTTCCCTCGTGATAACCCTGAATACTATAAACACGCTCAACGCCAATAAAATGCCCAAGTTCGTCCACTCATACGGTTCATCTACATAACACTACATTTGCCAGACGTAGTTTGTTGGCACTGGTCAAGGTAACCCTCTTCCTCCTCCTTACCGAGGGCCATGTTCTGTCTTCTTTGTACACCCTTGACCTTAATCGAATGCTCTCCCTCACCGTGCCACCATCTCAGTCGTTGAATCATGCCTCCATCAGCATCATCGGTACTTATTGCCCACTTCCCAGAAGAGACCTCAATCTCAGATTGGTCCTTTGGAAAGTGGAATTCGGGTAGAAAGATCTCGGTTGGAGTATCCTGACTCACTTTCCCCCCTTTTACCTTAAAGTTAAAGACTGCATTTCGAAGATCAAATCCATAACTGATTATATCCCCAACAGTAGCAAGTGGAGACGGGCGAACGTATGCTTCGGCAGCCCTGAAGCCGGGGGAGTTTGTTAATTCCGGCGGCTTATCTGCAGTGGCTGTTGATGATATCGAAGGCGTCCTTATTTTGGACGCCAGGTTTCCTGGATGGACCGTCGATTCGCTTGAGAAGTCCTTTTTGGTAGTTGGCCCAGCTTTCTGATCCAAACTGGTTGCAGAATCATTGGTTGGAGTTGGGGGCAAGGGGGATAGAGGAAGTGGCCGATCATCATGAGAAAATATTGACAGATCTTCCCCGTTCCACTGATCACCCAGTTTGTGGTTGTTCTAAACAATGTTAGTTCAATGTTATTCTGAGACCGGTTGAAGGCCTACCTGTGTCATATACAACCACAGAGTATACCCAGCCATCGAACTGCCTTCGACAGCAAAATGATTTGCGTCCATGGCCCCCGATTGACTTGAGTAGTCCCCAGTTTTGTATGCATACTTGTCGTCCATATCGTAAGGGATGCCAAACTCTGTCAATACGCATGGGTGGTCGCCCATATTATCCAAACCTTCCTGTCGAATGGCAGTCAACTGATCCTTGAAGGAATTTCGGATCGCCGTCTCCCCAATTTTGACTGCAAAAGCAGGAGCCAAGTACCGACCACGCAGAATGCCAAAAACGTCAACATTCCAGTATCTGTTCCATTTTTTGGTCATAAGTGTAACTCCGTCATAGTAATGAGGAGCATAGACCATTTTAGGGTCATCGTCCTCTGTTCCTTTAATCGAAGGAGGCACTTCAAGCACAGGCGGCTGGCAAAAAAGGATGGCGTTCTTGTGGACCGCGCGTATGGCATCTCTGTGTCTGCGATAATAATCCATAAAGTAGGTATTAGTGAACTTCTCGTAGTCGATGGTCTCTCCAGTCTTGTGGTTTTTATGAAAGTAGTCTTTCTTCAGCAGTAGATCTTTGCTTGGATCCCAGACCCCATGTTGGCCCCAGATACATTCCCCCAGCTTCCATCCAGGATCTCTTTTGTAATCATACCTCGACTCATCATAATCTGCTGGTAACCACGCCTGCTCTCCTTGAGGATCAACCAGAACGCGTCCGGATTTGTATGGTCCCATCCCTCCAAAATCCCATGTATCAATCTCAACAGCACGACCAGAACCTGTTAAGATAGCCTGCCATGCCGTTGGGGAGGTTCCCTTCTGAAGCTTTTGCTCGCTTGGGATAATTGATAGATCTGGCCATCCCACCAATCCGCGATTAGGCTCATTCATACTTTCCCACCCAATAATAATATCATCTTCTAAATCCTGCGCCTCGTTAATCCGTTTGGCGAGGTGAGCACACGCACCCACGAAATGTCCTTGTAGATAATCCTGGATGTTCATTCCATCAATGATGCACTTTGGGGCAAAATCTCGTCCCGCGAAAAAGAATGTGAATATCGTTTGGCATGCTAATCGTGTATAATTCGTTGACCAAATCATCTTGGGAAAACTTTCTGGGTCTGGGTACGTGTTATGTACTAAAGCTGCTTCAGTTGCTGCGAAGCTCTGAGGATTGAGACCACATGCATACAACGTCCACATTGGTGCTCCAGAACCGCCTGCAAATCTCGACCACTATGCAATATCTCATCAGCATGGTACTTGCAAAAGAATTACAGAAACCATACCACATCCTGGTGGGGATCCATAAAGATATAGAAACCATAATCCCGTGCTAGCCTTAATATATCGATAGTATGCTGGATCCATTCCTCGTCATATATGCCAGGGCCTTTCGACTCAATCGCCTCCCAGGTAAAAACGTATCGAATTGTGTTATATCCCCACCGCTTCAACCGGGAGAAGTGAACATGTGCCTCTTCTTTTGGGAAAGGGCGCTCGTGAAAGTTGACATTATCGCCATCGAAGAAGTCAGTTGGAATATGCGAGGGTCGGTCCGGATCACTTGGGTATTTGGCATCGCCTGCTACGTTGATGCCCCTTAGGGTAACTTCTCGTCCATGGGCATCGCGGAAATGGCCGTTTTCAATCGTGAGCCTTAGAGGAGCCATATTGTGTGTTTATCAAGGCCGGCTCTCCGTCTAGTTTCTCGGTGTAAAGACTGGCGCACGAGACTAAATACCTTGGGGAAGAGTGGAGGTGTACGCTACGCTCGCTACCCCCATGCAAGGCTAGATGTACGGATTAGAGGCGTATATACGGAGTAGCAAGACGGATGTTGGGGGAACTGGATTGGTCAAAGGAATTGAAATGGTGTGGCCCAGGCTGGTGAATAAAGTGAAAGGCTGCAAGCAATCACGAAAACATGGGACGGATCATCCAGTAGAAGTACTCGAGTAGTAGGTTTAAAGGGGTTGGGGGTAAGTTAAGTTCCGTGACGTGCCCCGATTGCGTGTAAACTTGGAGATGCTCTTCCAAGGCCATGGATCATGGATGGTCAGGATGGGGGGGAGGCGGGAGGTATGGGCCATTGGGATTGGAGAGTGATGCGTGTGGCGGTCATCGTAGTCGCATTAGTAGCCTTCCCCGAATTTCCGGACAGGGTTACATCCCACCGCGGAAGCACAGCTGCACAGCAGCCCAAAATACCCGTACCAATGCCAGTCGCAGCCTACCAGTACTACGTCCATACTTGGTATCACAAAGTACTGAGTGGCTAAAGCTAAAGCTAGGGCTAGAGCTAGGGCAGGGCTAGGTATCTAGGTACAGTACATATGGAAATACTTGAATAAGGCTGAGCTGAACGATCTCGATCGCCTTGAAGAAAGACAGAGGTTGATGGGTGCTGTGTTTGCTGGTGCATCGGAACCTCATTTGTAGGTTCTTACCAAGATCAACCACGGGCACCCCTCCATTCAGCCATTCAGACATGCTAAACACCAGAATCGGTAGAGAATCATGTCCGCAAAGGCAGCGCTGAAAGTCATTGGCGCCGCCATCAAGGCCCAGAAATACGACGACGCAGTCAAGGAGTCTGAGAAACTGCTCGCCGCTGACTCCAAAAACTTTCATGCGTAAGTGCCTCGATAGGCTGATAGCTTGGTTCTTCTGCCGTTGCCAGAAAACATCTGACGTATTTCTAGAAATCTTTTCCTTGGATTTGCACACAGCAAACAGAGCAACTATGTCGAAGCTGAGAAAGCATACAATGCCGCGGCAAAACTGAAAAAAGACGACCCTCAGGCGTGGCAAGGCCTCATACTGGTCTATCAACAGCAAGGCGGGGAAGCAGTAGGGCGGTACCAGGTAGCGGCTGTCAAGCTGGCCGAGATCTATCAAACGGCAGACGACAAGTACAAATGTCAAGATGTCGTGGATAAGTTCATGGGCTTTGCGAAAACACATGGGACACGTCAACAACACAAAAAAGCCCAGGAAGTGGTTTTGCCAGGGTCTCCCATCTACGACTTTCTTGAGGGCAGGGTGCCACATCCGGCTCACACATATCAGATCATGGCACAAATAACCGAGTTTGAGGAGAAAGAACGCATCAACACGCAAATTGGAGAACGGAGAACCAGGCTTGGGGCCAAAATTAGTCAAGTCACAACAGAAGTCAAGCGTGAAGTGCTGAAAGACAGCGATCTAGAAGAACTTTACTCCAACATCATCAATTGGACCAATGACGATGAGATTCGGCGGCAGTATGAAGAAAAGTTGATACAAAGATGCTTGGAGGCTCTAGAGGTTCTCCCAAGCGACGAAAAGGCAGAAAAACGTGCCAAACTATTGAAGCTTTCAGCAGACATGGTCATTATCAAACATCCGTATAAGCTAGCGTGGGATATAACCCTCGAATGGCAGGATCCTGAGAATATTGGAGAAGTGGATGCGAATGTCTTGTGGGAATACTATGGTTTCTTCCCGACAAGTGGCCTTGGAAAGATCCTACGAGCGTTCATGAATTGTGAGATATCTCCATTTTCGTCGCCTCCGCCATCGGCGCCTGCTGCAAAGGTTGAACACACCGGATCCGATGAAAGTGAAGATGACGATGATCAGGGGGGAGGAGTTTCTCTTGATGATCCATTGCTGGGAGAGGATCGTTTACTGGTGATGATTGAAGGTATGGCAGAATCTGGAAAGTCAATCTTAGCTCATCGTTTGATGGGAGAGTACTACCAGTTCCTCGAGGAACACGAAAGTGTTGTTGAGCTGATGCGAAATGCTAAGCATTTACTCAAAGAGCAGACTGAAAAGACTGGGCTACTCTTCAAAAACTCAGTACAGGCAACGACCATACTGCTTGCTACGGGCCTGGTTTTTTACCAATCGCCTAAAAACCACCCCACTGCGAAGGGTTTGTTTGATGAAATTCTTGCCCAAAATCCAACATCACCTCCAGCCCTGATTGGCATTGGTCTGATTCATGAAGAAGAGGAAGACTATCCAGCTGCTATCGAGTTTCTGGGACGTGCATTGGAGAAAGACCCGAGTAATATTCGCATCAGAACTGAAGCTGCATGGGTGAAGGCTCTGAATGGTGACTATATTGCAGGTAAGGGGGAATTGGAGAAGTGCATCCCAAAGATAGAAGGCAAAGATACTCGCTCCCGAGATCTGCTTGCTCAGTGTCAATACCGTATTGGAATTTGCGTCTGGAATATAGATACCTCCAGAGCAGCAAGAAAAGACAGGAATGGCGCTTACTCTTATTTCTTGGCTGCTTTGAAGAGCAATCTCAACTTTGCTCCAGCATATACCAGTTTGGGTCTGTTTTATGCCGACTATACGAAGGATAAAAAGAGATCACGAAAATGCTTCCAAAAAGCGTTCGAACTCTCTGCATCCGAAGTTCTTGCTGCAGAGCGACTGGCTAGAATATTTGCCGATCAGAGCGAATGGGAACTTGTTGAAGTTGTTGCTCAACGAGTTGTAGATTCTGGTAAGGTCAGACCAGCACCAGGCTCGAAAAAGAAGGGTATCAGCTGGCCTTTCGCTGCTCTTGGAGTAGCCGAATTGAACAAGCAAGAATATGCCAAGAGCATTACATCCTTCCAATCTGCACTTCGGATTGCACCCAATGATTATCATTCTTGGGTCGGGTTAGGGGAGAGCTATCACAATTCCGGACGGTATATTGCTGCAACAAAAGCATTTCAGCATGCCGAGAAGTTTGAGGAAGAAGTTACTCAAAACAACACTGGCGAGACTTGGTTCGCTAAGCACATGCTTGCAAATGTGAAGAGGGAGCTTGGCGACTATGATGATGCTGTCGAAGGTTATCAAGACGTGTTAGCAGAACACCCCGAGGAATTCGGTGTTGCCATAGCGCTGATACAGGCGCTTGTGGAAAGTGCTTGGGACGGTGTTGGAAAAGGCCTTTTTGGTCATGCCGCTCAGCGCGCTGGAGATACCATCGATGCAGCTATCAAGCTTGTTGGAAGTGGTTCTAATGCATTCAATCTTTGGAAAGCAGTTGGAGATGCTTGCTCCGTCTTCTCGTGGATCCAATCTCGTCTCAAGGATTTTCCCACAGAAAAGATTAAGCGACTTCTTCAAACTGGAGATGAGACAGATACATATACCCTCTTCGCGGATATTGACGGGGTGGGTATCGACATTGTATTTGCAGAAGGTAAATTTCCGAAAGATGAGCGGGAAGGGCTCCGAATTACTCAATGTTTGCATGGATCAATACTGGCCCATAAAAGAGCCATATCCGCATCCGCCCATGACATACACGCACAGGCTGTTGCCTTCTATAATTTAGGGTGTGCAGAATATCGAGCCCATATTTGTCTCGGCGAAATTTTGAAGAAGAAATCGACGAGATATTTGAAAGCAGCCGTCCGCTGCTTCAAACGAGCCATAGAGCTGGAAGCAGGAAATTCTGAATTTTGGAACGCTCTCGGTGTTGTTACTTGTGTGCTAAATCCCAGAGTCTCACAGCATTCGTTCGTTCGAAGTCTGTTCTTGAATGAGCGAAGTCCTCAAGCATGGACGAATTTGGGTACATTGTATCTGTTGCAGAATGATTTCGACCTTGCCACTGATGCTTTCACACGGGCCCAGTCAAGTGACCCTGACTTTGCCCATGCCTGGGTGGGACAAGGTCTTTTGGCACTGTTGATGTTGGGTGACACAAAAGAAGCGAATCTTTTGTTTACCCATGCTATGGAACTCTCCGATTCTTCGTCGCTCATTACTCGGCGACAATACGCACAATCAACATTTGACCAGATTCTATCATCTTCCAATATTTCAAATGTTGTAGATCTCGTTCAGCCATTATTTGCTCTTGGTCAACTTCAATCTATGGCTCCCAAAGATTTGATATACCGGCATTTGTCAACACTCTTCTCAGAACGCATCAATGATGTAGCTTCTAGTGTTGCTTCATTATCCAAGATTTGTTCGGTTGTCGAAGCGGACTATGAAGTCACAGAATCACCATCTTCTCTTTCTAGATTCGCATTGGCAAAGGCGGATCTTGCGCGCTCACAACTTTCCACTGGTTCATATTCTGATGCTATTGAAAACGGTGAGACAGCATTAGAACTCAGCGATGAAGATGCTGGTAATGATCTTTCTGCTGAAGTTCGACAAAAATGCAGGTTATCAGCTCACCTTACTGTCGGCCTAGCACACTATCATAACCAATCCCCAGAAAAGGCCCTGCAATTCTTCGAACCGGCCTTGAAAGAATCCAACGGAAATCCAGACGCAGTATGCCTCCTCGCTCAGATGCTCTGGGCAAAAGGAGGCCAGGATTCACGCATCAAGGCCCAAGAAATTCTCTTTGATTGTGTTGAGACTCATCCAGATCATGTCCAGTCGGTGATTCTTCTGGGTGTTATTGCGCTTCTCGACAAAGACAACGAAAGTCTTGAAGCAGTTTCCGCTACCCTCCAAGAGTTGCGTGCAACTCATAAAATCACTGATATTGAGCAATCACAAGTGAGCGAGGTTCTTCGCGCCATCGCTGCCTTCTCAGATGATGATCCTGAGCAAGCAATTCTCACGGAAATTCAAACAGATATTTTCCTTCATCCTGATCAGCCCCATGGTTGGAGTCATCTTTCGGAAGTAGGAGGCGTGGATGATGAAGCGGGTGCGATGTCTTTGCTTACTGCTATCAAAGGCGTTCCTCCATATGGTGTATTAGATGCAGAGGCTTTGGGTAAGGCGTTTGCTGGAACGGAGAAGTTAGGAGATGCGCAGACGGCTACCATGCTTGCTCCGTGGAAGAAGGATGGATGGGCTATTTTGGGTGAGATTATGGAAGGGGGGGAATGAGAAGTTATCTGGTGTTTGGGTACAGGTACCACAACTGGACGCCGTTTTGTGATGATATATGAGATTACGAGATACGGAAACGTGATATAGATTCCGAATAATGTACTTTAAGGATGAAGGCCCTCTCATAGCCAAAAACAGACGATATCAAAGAGCAAATATTATGGTGCAATGTGACATCTGCACTTTGATTATGAAGATGAGGAGTTATGCGGTTCGTGGGTAGTGTTTTCTTCGTGTAGCTGTGGAAAAGATCTGGGTTTACAGGACAATATAGCTTGATAAGAGAGAATAGTGAAGTTATAAGTGAAATATCAAGACAGTAATATAGTCTGAGTGAGAGGAACCTAGCAACGAGTACTCTTTCGAGGAGAACGTTCGGAGTATACATATAGTAGACAATATTGTTGCAAATTGATCTTTAATATTACAGAGTTTTTCTAATTCTAATAAGAGAACAAAGAATTTAGAAAGGCCCAAAGGCAATTAAGTTTTCTATGTCCTGAGTCTCACAAGCAGGAATGTGAGACATGCAGAAACAAGACAGATAGCTTCAGTTGAGAAAGATAGAGCTTCAAAAAACTTACGAGAACACTTTTTTGAACAATTAATCTGATATACATTCGAATATTATAATTGTCTTTCGTATCTAGGCACTTTTTTTCCTCTTAAAAGAATTAAGATACTTCGAAGTCTTTCCTACCTTCTACCTAGAGTGTCTTTATAAAAGGGTAGATAACTAAATTCTCTAGGACACTTGAAGCAATAAAATTTTCTAAAATAGCTTCAAAGGTGGATAACTTTACTTTTAACTATATTAGATATTTGAGCCTCGAACATTAGGCAAATAAAGCTGAATCAATTCACATTAACCAACTCTTAGCCTGGTTGTACCCTTGTTTGTACATGCATGCATCTCACCTTCCTGTACAGCCAAGCCCTTCCCCACCACACGCATTCCTCAAAACCACATAACCTTAACAAACCCCGCTTCAAAAACATGGTTAGCAACTTGAAAACAAGAGCAAAAAAAGAGCAAAAATTTATCAAACAATTTTAACTGGAGTCTGCAAGAATCGAACTCGCGACCTCTCCCACACAAGCTTCTAGAAGCGATGCTAAGGGAACATTATACCACTAAACCAAGACCCCTGTTCTGTTTGATGGCTGGGTATTTATTATTTGTAGCTTCAAAGGAAAGAATTCTTTGAGCCCGTACCAAGTCTGAGCGGGGTTGTGAATTGTGATTGGTTGGAGATATAAAGAAGTGGGGTACAGTTCCACAGGTCTGACTCTCTTCTCTGTATAGATGTTGGTACGTGCTGGGCACCTTTTCGGAAACTCGAACAATAACCAAGAGGATTTGAGAAGGTATTATGCTTGGGTATCGATCATTACTTCGCACTATCACCACTACACGACCGTCGATTCATCAAAATTTCACCAGAAAATTCAGTTTGAGCGCAAAGATGGAGACGGGAAATGTTAAACCGAAAGTCGCACCTTTTACAAGGGCAGTCGTTGCTGCCATGAGGAGAGTGTAAGTTTGATTTCGTCGCTCGATTATCAAAAGACTGTATGCTAAGTATTTTAAAGATACCCCGAAGCACTCGCAGATAAAAGCTTCGACAATACTGGGCGTGAGTAGCCTACCTAGGTACCATCTCATGTTTGAAAATCAAGACCTGGCTGACATTCTCAAATAGTATTACTTGAAGCGCCTTTCAGAGAGCATGGTCACTTGAAAAATTCAGCGTTAGTAACTGTAGATTTGACGACTGCTGTTGCGGATGAAGCTGTCAGGAGGAAGGATTCGGTTATTATTGCTTATCGTATGTCGTTTTCATCTTGTCGCTTGTTATTCGCCTTGTATAACTCGATCTTGTTGTCCCTGGAGTTTACTTTGCTTCTCATTCTTTATTCACTTGCGCTTTTCCGCCCATAGCTTGGTATCGGTCTTGACTTGAAAATGGCTTTATATTTTCCTATTCATCAATTTCTTCGACTTTTCTTTCATATTTTAGCATGTATTCTCACACGTCGTCAAAGCATCTCCTCTCGCTCCCATTCCAAATTTTCATAACCACATATTCAAAGTCCCTCTAAATCGAACTAAACTCTCACAATCTAGATCCAATAATCTTCCGCGGTCTCAAATCCCTCACCCAGGCCGATACCCAAACGACAACTCTCCTCCGCCTAGCCCAAGAAGGAATCAGCGTCTACTGTCCACACACTGCCGTAGATGCTGCAACAGGAGGTCTAAACGACTGGCTAGCCGACATCTTCCTATCCCTGGGACCCAGCACGTTCGTCTTCCCCCCTTCTTTCCTTACCAGAATTCCATTTAACAAAACATAGACGTACAAACATCACAGCTATCAAAACCCCACTTCCAGCAGGTTTCGAAACAGCAGGCTACGGACGGATCGTCCGTTTCTCTACACCTCAGACCCTAGGCTCGATTGTAAAAAACATAACAGAGCATACAGAACTCAAAGGTGTTTCTGTGGCCACGCCGCAGGGTGTTATTGATAAGTCAGCTATCAAAATCGAGTCGATAGGCATCTGTGCTGGTTCGGGAGGTTCTATGTTGAATGGTCTTGATGTGGATTTGTTGTTTACGGGAGAGTTGAGCCATCATGAGGCGTTGGCAGCGATTGAGAAGGGGAAGTGCGTGATTACTACTTTCCATAGTAATAGTGAGAGGGGCTTCTTTAGGAAGAGTATAGTTCCTAAATTAGCTGGAGTGGTGGACGAGGAAGTTGGGGTATTAAGGAAGAGCGGGGAGATTGGAGAGCAGGAGGAGTGGAAGATTGATATCAGTGAGGCTGATTGTGATCCTTTCTCGCTTGTTATGACTGGAGATGAAGGTTGGTAAAGGCTATGTCCTTTAAGCCATGGAGAATCGCGTTTCTAGAATGATAGAAGGTCCGAATTGGCAGTTGGTCCATATAGAAAGCTTCTCACAATACCATAATGTAGAAACAAGTTTGGTCGCTCCCAAAAAGGTATCATGATTTCGATTGCTTCTTAGCCTTAATATTAACCCAGCTTTTCTCGCTCGCTGGCTCCCCCCTTAGAGCCGCTTCCCCATCCTCAATACAATTCTCTACATCCCCACCACCAACGCCCCTCTCCCTCCATCTCTCTAATAATTTCGAGGGATAAACCCATATACTCCTCGCCTGCTCATTCTTCCCCTCAGCAACTAGCAGTCTTATTCGTTCGGGCGTATCCAGCACCCTTTCAACCACTTTCCTCCTCCTCTCCTTTTCCTTAACGGCCTCCCTCTCCCCCTCACTCAACTCCACCCCTTCCCTCCACTCCCCCCGAATCTCCACAGCCTTTCTATAGATCCCCCTAATCTTGGGATCCAGCTCCATCGCCACCGGATTATCCTTCCCCATATGATCCCTCATTTTCCGTATCGTTTCCGTAGCAGCAATCAATTTACTATAATTGTCATAAACCAGAGCTTTCTTCTCAGCATCCAACGCTCTGATATCCGTCAGAATCTGGTTATACGTCCTTAATAATTCAGAAAGCGATTGCGTTTCTAGGACGTGTTTGGTGTATGTTTCTGCATTGAAGGAGGGGGAGTCTAGGGGCGAGGTTTGGACATCGGAGATGTCGTGGATGGAGGAGGTTTCGCTGAAGGTGTCTGTATGGGGAGGTGAGGATTCCCGGATTATGGGGGTAGACTGAGAGGCTTTGAGGTTATAGTATTCGCGGAGGGCGGCGCGAGAGGCTTTTTTGGGCTGCTGTTGGGGATTGGGGGAGCCGGATGTGGAACGGCTTATTTCAAGAGATGGGCGTGAGGAGGATGTAGGTGTTGCGTTGATGGGAACTCGACGTCCATTGACGGAAGAGTCTCGAGGTGATGCTATTGTGGACATGTTTTTGGGGCTAATGAATGATGATTTCGAATTGTTTATAAGCTGAGGGGTTGCATTGTGTGATGAAGTGCTCTTTATGGTGTTGTTGTCAGTTTGGGAGGAAGTACCGAGTAGGATAAGGTGACGAAGCTCGAAATCTGGGGAAGGAAGGCTGATGAGCGAGGCTGTGGGCGAGGCTCCGGTTCACTCCACTTCATTCACAAGATCTTCTCTTCACGATTCAAGCTTCACAACAGAGGTTCACTTCAATGGCCTGGACCAATTTATGGAGAGGCCCCCAAAGCCTGAAAAGGTATCCTGAAGGTAACCGACAACACTAAAACATTTCGAAATGAATCAACCACCAACAACAACCCCCCACCAACTAACCACTGCGCTTCTCCAAGCGGGCCTTCCACAACCATCGCCCCTCTTCCTCCACCCAATTCTCACCCCTTCTAGCGGTCGTCTCCCACCGCTCTCATCACTCCTAGCAACGACCCGCGTCCGCCTCCTCAACGCCGATATAACCAACCCCAACGTCCTCTCCCCGCAAACCCCCTCCCTCCCGGCTAACGTAACCTCCGCCACTCTAAAATCAAGTTCTCTTTCAGCAGATATCCCTTGCCAAATCCTGGACATCGAAGATCTCTCAAGAAGCAAATGGGATATTGTCGAATCGCTGGAGAGCGAGCGGAAAGGAGAGACAACCAAAGGGAGAGAGGTGATTAGGGTATTACCCACACAACCAGAGGATTCTACGCAAGGTACACAGTTTCCTCCTACGGCTAAAACACCAGCTGTACTGCAGAAATCAAATGGACCTTTTAAGATTCTGCTGCAAGATTTTAAGGGGCAGAAAGTTTATGGATTTGAGCTTAAGAGGGTGGAAAAATTGAGCTATCCGCCAGGAATGAATATTGGCTGTAAAGTTATATTAAAGAAGGGCATGAAAGTTGCACGAGGGATGGTTCTATTGGAGCCGGAGTTTGTTACTGTGTTAGGGGGAAAGATTGATGCTGTGGATAAGGCTTGGAAGGAGGGGAGGGAAAATAGATTGCGAGAAGCTGTGGGGGCTCCTCCTATTTAAGGTGCCCGATGAGGCTATGAATTATGACAAAAACCTAAGATACCCAGCAATGAATGTCACATTTGAATATACAAAAAAGTATGTAATAGATTATTCTCTTAGCATTCAGAAAGTGTGGCCGTCTATTCAGTTTTCAATGTCCGCCCAATGTCCCGAAGAAGACGAAGAAGAACTCGAGCGAGACATACTATACTAGAAGGAACAAAGAATCCGATACCTAGGCTTGCAAGAAGAATGATCATGATCTCATGCTTTCATACAACCAAATTCCCAAATTCCAGAAAGGTCCTGTAATGATCATTTAAATCCTCCGAACAACGCGCATGGAAAAAAACAAACCATTCAATTGGAACCCCATCGTATGCAACAAGAAAAACTCCTCTTGTATACGCTTTGGAAATTTTTGTGGTTGTAAACCAATCTTTCTTTGATCCAGATATTTTTGTAGGCTCTGAGACAAGTACGGCTCGAAATTTGCAACAGAGGCTCAAAGATGTTCATCAATGGCGTTACTAGATTGCAAAGCATTTGCTAAATCAATGCCCCTCAAACCAGCAACAAAAAAACGCAAGATTGGGTAGGTTGGTCAAAAAACCCCGTCTATCGCATGATTTCCGCGAAGATTAATTCCTTGAGCTGTTCCTTGCTGAGATTGTCCTTGTTTTTATCAAAATCAAAAAATTCTTCGGGGATGGGCTGGGCAGTTGGCTCATCCTCAGGGTCATGGTAGGGTTCGAGGTATGGGTGTTGAAGAGCTTCGTCGACTGTGATACGTTTGACGGGATTGAAAGCCAAGAGTTTCTCCAAAAGATCCAAAGCTAGATCAGAGGTCTTTGGGAAAAGTGTTCGGAGTGGGACCTTCTTCTTGAATGGCAGGGATCGAATGTACTCGCGCGCACGACGGGACTTGATACCGTAGTAGTCCTCCATTGTTGGCGTACCGAGGACATCCAAGATGAGGGTGAGTTGGTGGTGATCTAGTTTTCCAATTAGCACTTGAAAAGTAAGTCTTAAAAAAACGTAGTAGCTTACAATCCTTTCCAGGGAACAGAGGTTTACCACTCAGCATCTCTGCCAAAATACATCCAACAGACCATACATCAATTGCCTTGGTATATTCCTTGAATGTCAACATGATTTCTGGCGCACGGTACCAACGAGTGGCGACATATTCAGTCATGAATCCAGAATTATCCTCTTGAGAAGCAGCAGAACGGGCCAGGCCAAAATCGCAGACCTTCAAGTCACAATTGGCATTGAGTAGTAAGTTGGAGGGCTTAAGATCTCGGTGCAACACGTTGGCTGAGTGCATGGCCTTCAGAGCGCGCAAAGTCTGGTAAATGAAGTATTGGCAGTGGTCATCGGACAAGTCTTGAGTTCGAATGACTCGATGCATATCAGTCTCCATCAATTCCTTTAAATGGGTATTAGCAACAATAATATGTCACACTGAAGAAAAGTGGAGATATAAACGCACTTGAATGAGGTAGACTTCGGTAAATGTCTCATAGTTTCGAGGCTTTTGGATGTCAAGGATGGAAATGATGTTTTCGTGGTTAAAGTATCGGAGGAGCTTCATTTCTCTGAGGGTTCTAAGACAGAACATGGAGTGGTCAAAAGGGGTGATCTTCTTAATGGCGACCTTTTGCCCAGAAGGCTTGTGAAGAGCAGAACTGCACACAATATTAGCCCCTCATGATTTGATATAACCAAAGTTGCCATCAACACAGAAGCCAAGCCATGTCCCATCATCATAACCCATTGAGCACTACGTCCAGCAGTGCAGCTTTTGTCGTTTGTGGGGGTTCAAACACCAAGGGGTGAGTGGACTTTGACTTCAAGGATGGCTGATGGCCAATCTGGAGGGAACTCTCTGTGAACTTACCAGACAACTCCATAAGCACCTTCTCCTACTACATCTTGGATATCGTATTGCTCTGAGACGTTGAAAGAGATCTTTCTAGACCCAGTGGGATTGGGCGCGCGGTTTGACATGGTGAGGCTATCTCTAGCAGCGGCTCAGGGTCGGATGCGGGGTTGAGGGATGGGGACCGACAGGACAGAACTGCAGAAATGGATGCAGTACGCAGGAGAAAACCACTGGCTGTGGCAGGTGAATTGTCGTCGGTTTTGGGTTATGTATGGAAGAGAAAGTCGGAGTGCGATAGGGAGTGGACACAGGATTCTTTGTTGTGTCTTGTTACCAGAGGGAGATGGATGCAGAGCTTCTAGCGTCAAAGCACCCGGCAACTTTCAATGCACCTGGGGCACTGGGGCAGCAGCTTCCGCGCGAGTCGACTCGCTCCAGTCTTTTACCTACTGAGTACACTAGGAGCCTTGTCACAGTCACCGCACTGCACAGTCTGCACCGCAATATCACGATCGCTCCACAATTTTCGTGTCGCTTGTCGTTTATACCCAGGCTGGCCAAGGTACACCTAACTTTATATATCTTGATATATCTTCATATATCTTCATATATCTTCATATATTGGACGACCAGATTCAGATTTGCGAGTTCGGCTTCGAGTTCATCAGTATTTGGTATTTTACCGTCGATTTTACCCGTCGAGGTTTCCAGCGACGCCCAAGAGTCAAGGAGTACTCGAGTACTGGAGTCCTCGGTCTGGGACTGCAATTGTCTTTGGTTCTGCGCTCGGCCCTGTCAGGACTCAGGAGGAAGTTTGGTCTGCCTGTCGCAGCTTTGAAAGTATGGTCCGGGACTGGAGCTGTGCGGTCTTGGGCCTCTTTTGAATGCGCAATAGGCGTGAAAATCGACCAGTTTTCTATCTGAAATTACCGGTCAGCTTTTTTTCCCTTTTTATCTTTGTTCCTCTACAACGACACTCTACTCGAGTACGGGACATTTCGAGGCTTCGACCAGTTTCTCGGGCACTTTGCTGACCCGGAGAATTAACCATGAGACATAGGATGGAAGCTGACCCCCCACTGGTTCTGTTCCATCTGATCAGGATTCTTGTTGGAACCGTACCTTTTGAGGAATCAGGATGAAGTCTGCTCTGTGTTCCAGACCAATCGAGAATGGATTGCCCCGCTACAAGGATCTGGTGTACTGCTCCGTAATGTCTTGCCAATAATGACTTGGAGAGGACTCGCAGCTGCAATAGCAAAGCAGTAAAAGATCAGTAAAAGATCAGACTCGAAATCTGGTCAGTGAAGGGAATGGAGGAAGAGGAAGTGCAAGATTCCACGAGGTAGATGTACCAAAGTCTTCTCATAGGAGTTGGTATGTATAGGTAGGCAGCTGTAACTCGGGGGAGAACTCCTGGATAAGCAGCACCCAGCACCCAGCACCCCTCTACCTCGCGCGGTCGATAGCGTCGAATACCGACCCCAAAGGTCACTCATGGTGGTGTGCGGCACTGCGGCACTGCGGCCCTGTTGATGTTGTCGTTCAGTGGTCTTTGAAGGGGTCTGTATGGACTGTGAGACTGCCTTGAGCTCACATCCAGCGTATCAAGGATTAGGAACAGGGGAAGACAACCATCATCAAGGAAAGTTGACCATTAAGCGCCGAAAGGCCATCACATTCTCGTTTCTTCGCTCCCCGATACTCCGTTTGAAAAATCACGTCCATTAAAATGGGTCACATATCATCTCGTGGATACTACCCTTCGAGCCAGCTGTGCCCGTTTCACGAAATATACCGTTTCATGCGTGGTCCGCAGGTGTGTTCGAGTGTTGCTTATATATTACTCTGCAGATTCCAGGAACGATGGCCAACCAGATTATCAAAGTTCCAACATCTTTCAGGCTTTTCATGTACTTGATCCTTCTCTGTAACCCCCGCGTGACCTCGTGGCCGTTATTCGACGCCATCGACCCTTTTCACACGGACCCCAACACTCAAGCAAAGAGGATTACGGATGTACAAAGGAGCCGTGTTCCTCCCGTACACGACATTTGGTGTTGCACGTGGAGGAGCCGTCTGTTCCTGAGATCCCAAATCAGGTACGCTTGCACCACATACCCGTCCCAAGTGGCATACCAGTATTCTACTATATGCAGTTGATGATTAACACACGAAAATCCGGAAGATTCTTGATAGAAACATCCGCAAGACTTGCAACAATACCCAAGGACTAATACCTTGTAAGCCATTGTCTGATGAGAAGAGGGATTTTCCGAATTACCCTGGGGCTATGCAGCGTGATCTGGAAAGAGGATAGTGACGAAATAGAGAGAAAGAGCCGCCTGTTTAGGACTTGTTTGACCATCTTGTCTCAACTTTTAAACTTCTTCCACATGGGAATAAGGCTTCACACGTCTCTCCTATAAGGTTTGTTTGAACGCATTATTTTCAACGTCTGTTTGTCAGAATTACGATAAGTTGGTGACTTGATCAGTAATTCCTTTCTGAACCATCAATTCCAGCAATAGCCAGAATGTTGCTTGCTTGTTGGACCAGAGCGCGATTCTCTCCGCGCAGACTCGCAGTTGGACACAACTGAATTGCGCAGCCTGGAAAAAGTTGGTTGGTACACAGAGTATGTTGGCAAATCATACACCTTCACCTACTCATTCAAAGAGTGAGGAACGTTGATTCATAGAGATGAATGTGACAGAAAATGGATTGAGGAAATGTTCTCGAATCTGAATAATAATTTGCCCACTAGATGCTGCTCCGTAACCGACTGACCTCCTGAAATTTTTAATGTGAATGTTTTTTTATAATTGTAGGAAGTTACTCGAGTACTCTGTAGATGATTCCTATTCGCTTCGCCTTCCTCCGTTCTATATATAGGTGGTACTTGAGTAAGTTTAGACGAACCATCAAAGTGGATCAGCCTTAGCTAAGCCTCCGCTTCAGTGTGGTGAGTGGATATCCCGGAAGGAAGCACAACCCTGGATGTTGGCCCATTTGCATGTGGCCTGGTCATCATACTCTTGTCTTCTTGATCTACCTTATACTCCCCTGAGCCTCAGACTCAAGGTTCTTCCTACATTATCCTGTCAGGCCTGCCTTCCTTCCACAAATCCTTTATTTTCACTTCTTCAATCCCCTTTTTTCTTTCACTCATCGCAACATCTCCATACGCTGTCTGCGGCATTCACCAATTACCATCACTAGAAGCTTGATCCACAATCATGGCCTGGGGAAGATCAACACCGAAGGCTCCCCCACCAACCCAATCAGCTTTTGTGTAAATATCCATCCGTCTTTTTTTGCGGAGAAATCTGCTAACATTCGCTTCAGCAAATCGCTTCCTCTTATCTTCTTCCTGATCTTCTTGGGCATATGCGCCTTTATTGGCTACCAAATCTACCTTTCCGTCCAAAATATCTCCCATGCTGCCTCTGACAAGATGCAATCTAAGAATGTCGTATTTACGAAGGACGGGGTGAAGGTCGGGGTAAAGGAAGTGAAGAACGAGAACTACGTAGACCACACACAGAGCTTTATGGTGAAGGCGTGGAATTTGAGCACATTATCAGGGTCCAAGGATCAGGATAGCAAGGTCGACTTCAGGAAACCGTGAGTAATTAATTCTATTCATTCTTTGAGTCATACCCTTCGCCCGCCCTCTTGCGCATCGCAAAGAACACAAAAGTCGGCACATTGGGAGCTGCGCATGCTATTTCGCATGATTGCCTCTTACGTGTCAGCAGCATTCTGGTTTCAATGCCCGCACATGATTAGTTTCTTGCTGACACTCTTCTTTTCCCCAGATTTTCCAGAACTTCCTCAAGCCGATCAAAATAAGCTGGAGATGGTGGAGATTGCCTATGTTTCTTTTTTCAATTGATACCCAGATACCTTTTCCGTATCGCATTCTTCGATCCTACGAGTTCCATTTCTCGTCAATTCAAATATGCAAAAGTGGGTTGACCTCGCTCTAGATACTGGGACGGATGATTTTTTCCGGATCAGCTGTACGAAGAGCCATTTGCGATGGAAGCAGTATGGATTTGCAGATGTGACGGAACTTGATGATTTTGGGTCAGGAGTTTTTTGTTATACATCAATGGCCCAGTTTCTTGTTATTGTTCGGTTAGCAGGTCGAGATTTTCAAATGTTAAGAATCTTGAATTTACAGTACTCTCTCCCTCTTTTCATCCCAACAAGGATGAAATCACGACCCTGGGGTTTGGGTTGCATATATGAAACCAGGACAGAACTAAATTAAACTGCTCCCCCACTTCATCTAGGTTCAGGATACCAAAAATATCTCTTACCAGATGTCCCTCTCTGTAGCTGAAGTTTGTTTAGTGCATCTAGCTTAAAGACCTATTGTTCAGTATTAGGTAGTAAAGTTAATGATCAATGTCAACTAGGGCGAAACAGTGAATGTACGGATAAACTTCGCGTAATTAGGACGTAATTGTGCATCTATTTTCTCCATCACGGAATCAGATAAGATCTCTCTGCAAAAGCTACCTCCTGCCTAGGTAATACATAAATTCTTCGTCCCCCCACACCTCCACCGCAAAATGGCAGAAGAATCACCCGTCACAGAAGCGATCCTCAAATCAAAACTCATCTCAGAACTTCAAGCCACCCATGTAGAAATTGAAGACATGTCCGGTAAATATTTACCCCGCCATCCCATCCCACCTCCCTCTCTACTGTGCGTACTAACTTCCCCAACAGGTGGATGCGGACAAGCTTTTTCTGCCATAATCGTCTCTCCGCAATTCGAAAAGAAGACTACGCTTGCGAGACATCGGTTGGTTAATAAGACGCTGAAGGCGGAGGTTGCTGCTATACATGCCTGGACGCCGAAGTGTTATGCGCCGGATCAATGGGAGAAGGTGAAGAATGAGGGGGGGGATACTGTTGCGCCTGGGAAGGATACTACGGGCGAGGTTGTGGAGGGAACGACAGCTTGAGAGAGTACGGAGGGGTTTGTATGAATAACTGAAGGGAGGAAATGGACCCGTACTCCGGTCCCCAACATATGGATGGCATATGAAAAAGGGCTGGGTTGAAACTAGAATGGTCACGTAGTTGGCCACGGAGATACTGGGACGGATAGATGGGAGGAGATGGTATGTGTAGAGGGGTTTTCTCTATTAGTCTCGAAGGAGACTTGATATTGTTCTATGCCCAGTGCTGGGCAAGGTTATACTCCTATGAGCAACAATGGCATTGGATGTATCATCGTGTAAGCCCAGATTATGCACTACTTATTTCCTACGCCGGAGAGGAGACGGGTCTTCTAAGTTCTGCAGTAAAGATTTCCCTCGGTCCAATGCCAGTTTGTCCCAGTCTTGCATCTCTGCTTCTACTTTTCTCCTGGGTGACTTTCTTGTTGCGAAATTTGACCTGTTGAGGAGTTCCACAGTCCCGCCAAAACCTCACGGGTATCGCATGGCCTTGAACCTCACATCTGGAGTTTTTTGGCATCGCCGAATGGAGGGGCGTCATTCGCATCGGAATCGGAGTCATTATTTGACGACTTTATTCATTTTCTGCGCGACAAGACCAAACACCGCCACTGAGGACATGAATAGAACGATATTGTAGAACTGAGTTTATTAGTTACTGTATATGAATAAAAGGGGGTGAGAGATACTTACAGCCTTCCTCGAGTATGCGCTTTCTTCCACATCTGTTCGTGCTTCAACAAACAAACGTCGAAGGTTTGGGAGATTTGCCTTTGAGAAATTTGTTAGACTCATGATTTTCAAATGTTGAAGAGGAGGGAAATATTGATCACCATAGTCAATACCACCGCATTCAAGTAATCTCACGAAGCGCGGGTTGTGTTGGTTGTTCCATGACAATGGTTCTCGTAAACAAGGAGCTCCCTCCACATCCTGGACACCAGGCGAAGCTTGAACTTCTGCACCCCTGCAAGCGCACCCAGAAGGCTGAGAGAAGTGGCCGAACATTGAACACCTTCCACCCTGCGAGTACGACACTACATCCACCTTCACCCCCACCAAAACATTTGGAGGCCTCAGAGTCTCCCTGAATGCCAGATTCTTTCACATCTAGACTTGTCGAATTCGATTTCCCGCTTCGCACAAAGCTGCCGGCCGACGAATAGCCTCCAGAAAACGGACCTCAGTGTATGAGGGGCAGGACCTCGAATCGCCATCTATAAGTGATGGCGGTCAATAGGATCAAAGGGGCCTTCCAGGTACCCAGAAAAGGCGAGACCTTCGAATTAAGAGCAGGCTTGGTCTCACAGTATGCATACGAGCGTAAAGAGGCGATTCAGAAGACTATTATGTCCATGACCTTGGGCAAAGATGTGTCTGCACTATTTCCGGACGTGTTGAAGAACATTGCTACAGCGGATCTTGATCAGAAGAAGCTAGTATATCTGTATCTAATGTATGTTGTCGCAAGACTTGACCGGGCAGAAGAGATGCTGACATTTTATTGTTAGGAACTATGCCAAATCGCATCCAGATCTGTGTATTCTTGCGGTCAATACCTTTGTTCAGGACTCGGAGGACCCCAACCCACTTGTGCGAGCGCTTGCTATTCGAACGATGGGTTGTATCAGGGTAGATAAGATGGTGGATTATATGGAGGAACCTTTACGGAAGACGCTACGGGACGAATCTCCTTATGTTCGAAAAACGGCTGCCATATGCGTTGCGAAATTATTCGACTTGAATCCAACAATGTGCTTGGAGAATGGGTTTTTGGAGACGTTACAGGAGCTGATTGGGGATCCCAATCCAATGGTAGTCGCCAACTCTGTTACAGCACTAGCAGAGATAAATGAAGCCGCCCCAGAAACCAAAGCTCTACGGGTAACACCCGTGACCTTGAAGAAAATGCTGATGGCTCTGAACGAATGTACGGAATGGGGCCGAGTCACCATTCTGTCAACGCTGGCAGAATATAATGCGCAAGATATGAAGGAATCGGAACACATTTGTGAAAGAGTGTCTCCTCAATTCCAGCACGTCAATCCTAGTGTGGTTTTGGCTGCCGTCAAGGTGGTATTTTTGCACATGAAGTATGTTAATGAAGATCTTACAAAGCAATATCTGAAGAAAATGGCTCCTCCATTAGGTATGTAGCTCTTATGACTAAGTGAAATGTTGTTTCCTTGCTAATTTAAATCAGTAACTCTCGTTGCGTCGGCCCCTGAAGTTCAATATGTTGCATTACGAAACATTGATTTACTGCTTCAGTCCAAACCAGACATATTGAGCAAAGAATTGAGAGTGTTTTTCTGCAAATATAACGATCCTCCTTATGTCAAGCTTCAAAAGCTTGAAATTATGGTTAGAATAGCAAACGACAAAAACGTCGACCAGCTCCTGGCCGAATTGAAAGAATACGCTCTGGAAGTTGATATGGACTTTGTTCGAAGAGCTGTCAAGGCCATTGGGCAGGCAGCAATCAAAATCGAGAGTGCTAGTGAGAAATGTGTCAATACACTTCTTGATCTTATTGCAACGAAAGTCAATTATGTTGTTCAAGAAGCTATTGTGGTCATCAAGGACATTTTCCGAAAATATCCCGGATATGAAGGAATCATTCCTACACTTTGCAAACATATTGACGAGCTGGATGAGCCAGAAGCAAGAGGCGCTCTCATCTGGATTGTTGGAGAGTATGCAGAAAAGATCAGTAATGCTGATGACATATTGGCTGGGTTCGTTGAAGGATTTATGGAGGAGTTCACACAGGTCCAGCTACAAATTTTGACTGCAGTTGTCAAGCTGTTCTTGAAGAAACCGGACAACAACCAAGGCCTAGTTCAGACGGTTCTCCAAGCAGCAACTGCCGATAATGATAACCCAGATATTAGAGATAGGGCTTACGTTTATTGGCGATTACTGTCTGGCGATTTGCAGATAGCCAAGGTATGTTTGCAATCTTTCCTTTTTTTCTCCAAGTAGCAATAACTAACTCTTCCAGAACATCATTCTTTCAGACAAGCCCCCGATCAAGTCAACCATGTCGTCTCTTCCACCTGCATTACTCGAACAACTTCTTGGCGAGCTTTCCACTCTTGCCTCTGTGTATCACAAACCACCAGAGACTTTCGTTGGCCATGGCCGATATGGAGCAGACGCTATCCAGCACGCCGCCATCCAAGAACAAAAAGAAAACGCTGTGGAAAATCCAATCGCAGCAGCTGTTACAACACAAAATGGCCAGAATAACGCGGAGAATCTTCTCGATATCGATTTTGACGGTGCTGCACCAGCATCAGCTGATGCACCTCCAGCAGCTGGCTCTTCTGGCTTGGAAGGTCTGGCTGGTACGCCACAAAGAGTCGCTAGTCCTCAAGCTCAGGCTCCAGCTAGCAATATGGACGACATGATGGGTTTGTTCGATATGAACGGAGGGAGCTCTGGTGCACCACCACCATCACAGAATGACTTGATGGGTGGGTTTGGTGGATTAGACCTTAGTGGTGGATCTCAGCCACCTCCTGCGCAGGCTCAAATGGGAGGTAATCAAGGCAAGAAGACGAATGAAGATTTGCTTGGAATGTTTTAAGCAATGTTTTTTTTTTCGAGGAGCGTGCGGCTTGGAGCTTATTAAAGGAATGGATGAATCAGGTCTTTATGACGAGGGCTGTATTTTTGCCCATAAATAAAACATGTTCACGACTACCTGTTTATATGAATTTCATGTATTTCGACACTATGACACTGTGACTCTAATTCGTACAATACAATATACAACATGAACAGGGAAGTATCTACCAAGTCGCTATTCCACCTAGTTAGTCACTATCCGACCCAGATTCTGAAAATACGAGTCCAGCCTTCGCGCGAGCCTTACGTATCTTTTCCGCGCGCTCTTCTTCGTTCTCGGATTCTTCCCCGCTCGCTTTCGCTCTAGTGGCCCTCGTCTGTCCCCCTTCATCCTCGTCATCGTCTTCATCAGACTCGGATGGAAGCTTCATACTCTTTTTCACAGCTGTACTCCTTGATCTTCTACCACTAGTCATGCCCCAACTCTGCTCACCTTTTTGTACATCTTCCAAATCTGCTTGCAATTCCCTCATTTCTTTGATTTCTTTTGCTCGCGCGTCACTGAATCTCCCCACCATCCCGGCATCTTTCAGCATCTTGGATAGATGAGCGATCTTGGCTTTCGAATCATCGTCGAATTCTTTGAGCTCGAATTGCCAGATTTTGCGAATTCCACATTTAACAAGTTGGGACTGCAGAGTTTTGATCTGCTCTTCTTGTGGGGAGAGCGCGACTTTAGAGGCCTTGGCTTTGGACTCTCTTTTTGCCTTCTTGGACTTGGGTTCCTTGGTTACTTTCTCGCCGGATTTGCGTTTGCGTTTTGGCTTTGGTCCTTCGTCGATGACTACTGACATTTCTGATTCTGAGGCATCGGTTTTTTCTTCTGCTTTCGAAGTGGCGACTTTAGCTGCTATTTCATCCTGCTCTGCTTCTTCCTCTTTGCTAAGCGGCGGAGGCGACAGCTCTTCTTCTTCTTCTTCGGCATCACGGGGTTGGGGTTTGTTTTTTGGATGTCCTTCAAGATTCTTTTTTAATTCCGACACAACTGGTTTCTTAGGTTCTTCCTCGTCAGAGCCAGGTGGTGTTGAGAGTGGGACTGAGCTCGCTATGGACTCAACATCGGAGCCGGCTTTTGCTTTCTTGGATTTTGGAGTTGAGGTTTTCTTCTTTGGTGTAACCTTTTTTGGTTCCTCCTCGGATTCAGCATCGGAATCTTTTACCTTTGATGCCTTGGTTGACTTCTTGGTTTTAGGAGTTGCCTTTTTCTTGGGAGTGGGCTTCTTTTTTGGCGGTGGTGTGACTTCGCTCAAATCGTCGTCATCCTCATCTGATTCAACTTGTTTTCTCTTCTTAGCCTGTGGCTTTGCAGGTGCCTTCGACTTGCGCCCTCTCTTTTTCGGTGCATCGCTAGTGTCTGAGGGGGTATCCTCAATATCGCTTAGTATACTGCTATCGGATTGATCGTTATCGTCGTCGGATGAGGGCTGCTGCTTCTTCTGTCGTTTTGCTGGTTTCGTTTTCGCTGCAGCGGCAGGCTTTTGCACAGGCTTCTTTGCCGGAGCAGCTGCCTTCTTCGTTGGTGGGGCAGGTTTCTTCTTCTGTGGTGTGGGTTCTTTTACTTCCTCATCCCCCGCTTCGTCCTGTACATGGCTCTGCGCGAAAGCACTGATTAGAACTCTGTCGCATTGTGTAACTTTAATGACGAAAACTTACCACGGCCTCAACAATTATCTTCTTCGACTTTTCTTTCCACTCCGGTGTCAAGAAAAAGCTGGGGTCTATATCGAGATCCTTGGCGACGTGATTGCGGACGTATTTGACAGTCAAGACGTCAGGATCTTTGCGGTAGAGCTCGAAAACTCCATCTTTGAGAGCCTTGGTAATGGTATCCTCTGAGGGGGCCATATTGCTAGGCGTTTGTGGGAAGATGGGAGAAACGGCTGTGTAGTCGCAAATGGAAGTCTAGAGTTGAAGTCGCGTCAAGGGTCGCGATCGCGATCGCGTTCCGAAAGAGGCAAAGCGAGGGAACAAAGCGGGGTGAATACCTAGGTATCGAGGTATCCATAGAGAGACCACAACACCGCCAATAACTCCGTATGGCGCACATCTTGCAGTATCTTGCCCTACTTGTTAGTCTGATTTTTTCGCTTCCGCTTTTTGCTTCAATTGAGAAATAACAATCCTTACGCTTGCTTTCATCTCAAAATGCGCGGCCTAGATATACATACAAATATCATGCTTGATCTCGAGTGTACCGACGCTTCAGTTCCAAACCCCGTAATCATTGAGATCGCGGCTGTTCATTTTGATATAGAAACTGGAATGGAATTGGCTCATTTCCATTCTCCGGTCAATTTCCAGTCTTCCCTGGACCACAAACATCTTACGAGCGAAGAAACACTTCAGTGGCTCGAAGACAATATACCCGAGACCCTCAAAACAAGCATGTCAACCAATGTCTCTCTCGAACAGGCATTATTTCTCTTCTCGAATTTTGTCCGTAAATGCTGCAAATCGACCAAGGAGACACTGAAAGACGGAGGGTATGGAGACAAAATCTATGGCTCGCAACCCATGATATGGGGAAATGGTGCAGTAGCCGATAATGTTTGGATTGCAAGTGCATATAGGTGAGTAATTCTTTCGGCTTTAGATAGCGGCGTCACTGAATCCTCGAATCATTATAGGTCTTGCAAGATGGAGAGGCCTTGGAAGTTTTATAACGACATGTGTGTTCGAACCTTCGTAAGGCAGTGCAGTCTTATGACTGGAAGAGAATTCGTACAGGAACAAGTTTTCGAAGGGACAAAGCACAATGCGCTTGACGACTGTAGACACCAGATTGCGTATCTGGTCACAGCACGCCGCTCGTTGGTTCCTGCGAGGCAAAACCGATCTGTATCCTTTACAACTACAAAATCAAGGTTACTCAATCAGAAGGCATCTGCTTCAATTTTGAAAGCGCTGGAGGCCCATGAAAAAATCGAGTCTTTGCAAGAACAACCTGAGAGCAATAACAAGACAAAAACTGCGACGTCGCCACGCACTCCGCACCCTCCAAAAAAGGAGAGCGGAGATTCGACTGAGCCAGTTGAGGCGCCTACCGCCAGGCCGCCGAGAAAGAATGGTTTGATAACGCCATCTACGTCGTTTTTCAATCCCGGAGACGAGAAAGAGCATGGTTCTTCGAAAGTTCTCGATGCTGCGGCTTGTTTATACAACTCGAGAAACCCTTTTCAAGCCACGAAAATTGGCTTATTATCACCGGAAACTTCCTTTTCTGAGATGGATGGCGAAGATGTCACACACGAAGCTCAAACAACTACTTCCAAACACTTCCAGTTTGCTAGAAACGTTTTGCCCGCTGATCCTCCAATTTCTTCGAGTTCTGGCCCTTCTGGGAGCCCGAGTAAAAGACCATATTCGCCTGAGAAGAGTGAACCACCAATTACGGCACAGGAGTCGATTGATCTAAAGCTTTCGCCTCCTATACCAATACCAAGACTGAGGAGGTGGTTCAGCTGATACAGTAGCTCACATGCTGAACGAATTCAAGTGTCAATTGCCGTCGAGTATTTCGTCTTGAAACCATAATTAGAAAGACGGTGCGGCGAGTGATAGTTGTCAGTTGGTTTAAGACTCCAGAACCTTTTGTCGTACGTTTGTGAATGGATGGTGGTATCCAAAAGTCAAGTCAGCATGGTGTGGGAAATCATTCGCTTCAACGGTTGCACGGTCATCAAAACTCTCGTGGGATATTCCGGTACGTCCTCCTCGCTGGTCCGTGTTCAGGTACAGTACCATATTTCTTAGGTACGGTGGGGGAACTATGTAGAGACTAAAGTCTAAGTTCGCAGTTCAGGAAGTAATTCCTAACAAAATCGTGATGTATAAATCTTCACAAAGCTTAAAGGCAAAGGCATAGCTCGTCAGAACATAATTTGGTGTAATTTGCATAGTACGCTACAGTATGTGTTCGCTGCATCTTGTACTTGCCATAAAAGGATTCGATAGAACAAGTAGTTCCTCTTGTCCAAAGCTAGCAACCGATCGGACTTTTAACAATATCCCCGATT
The DNA here is from genome assembly GCA_900536425.1 of Hymenoscyphus linearis. NCBI lineage: Eukaryota > Fungi > Ascomycota > Leotiomycetes > Helotiales > Helotiaceae > Hymenoscyphus > Hymenoscyphus linearis. Next base: position 106,098 of record UNPR01000047.1, on the reverse strand, counting down.
CTCGTATTTTGGCCTGCGATGCAGCACATAAAGTGATCCACCCAACATTTCCCTCCAAATATCATGCATCGGCATTAATGAAGGACGCATCTCCACCAGTATGCAAATTCCCAGCCCTCCAATCCAGGATCAAATATATTTTTCCCCACAAAGTATTCATACGTTCGATCTTCTATTTTCCCTGCCCCTATTCCTCTGCAAACCCGACTGATCCTTCTTGAGAAACTTGAGTCTCTCTGCTTCTCTCCTAACATCATGAAACCGTCCCCCTTCATCCTGAGCACGGCGTCCGGCAAATATTTTCGCTAAAATATAGATAATACGGTATGTGAACCAGACAAGTAGACATGTGACTCCTAGGGTTGGGAAGTCGATGAGGAGTCCGCTTGCTGGGGGGATGGCGTCTTTAACGTACCCGTGCAGGTGGTGGGGGTGTTCCATGCCGTTTAGGGCGGATACGAGGAAAGGCGAGAGGAGGAGAGTGAGGACCTGGAGGGTGGTATGGGGTGACATTTTAGTGGGTCGGTATATTTCTGTTACTTCGTAGTTGGTTTGGATTGAAGAAAAGCTTTCCAGTATAGTGTCTTGGTCTTTCTTGTTCTTTCTTTCTTGATTTGACTTTTTGAGAATGATGGTTCTTAGAGTTTCTTGAAATTCCGGTATGTAGATTTGGAGAGAGGAACAGAGATGGAGTATATTTATGCTTAAATATCTTAACCTATGCATCTTATCACGCGCATAGTCATGAATCATATTCATGCTTGTACCTAATATTCACATCATCGTAGCGTATTCACATAATAGGTGTGGATAATGAGAGTATCAGTCACAGTTTTCTTACTCGGTGACTCGAACCTCAGAACAGTGATGTCATACGATCTTGAAAGGATCATATGTCTAGAGTGACTCCGAATATGCCTTGCGATAACAGAGTGTATCCACGCAGGAAATATGATCCACTCAAAAGGCTTCCAGGGTGGAATTCAAAGTAGAGGCCACAAAGCCCACGGACCAATCAGCCAAAATAGATTTTGGGAGCTAGGCTAGCACGTGGCAAGTCAAAAGACATCCACCTCAGGTTCAAGATCCACTTAGGGTGGCATGCACCAACCTGTGGTCTGGGTGCGGGTTTGAACTCACTTCGTTTAAAGTGCTTGTTCTCGCTTAATACGCTGATTTTGGTGAGAGGTGGATCTAAATCATCAACTTGAGTTCACGCTTATTCATATTATGTACTGTAGACCTCAGCCGATGTGTTGGGAATGGGGAAGAATATATTTGACTTTTAGCTCCCTAACACAAGACTAACCCGTTTTGGGTCACAGTGCCCGTTTAGCCGCACTCTCAAGGGCGGCTTTTTCCAAGTTGGACCTGGAGACGGAGAGAACATGCAGACCTCAAATTCGATTCAAAGAGATATTGTTGGTAGATATTGCATGTGGGACTACTTGCCGTTGTTATAACGGGAAAGTGCTACCCAGCTGGGTTGATTCGGATAGTCAAAGTGACACTTTCTCGTTGCCATCATTTGATCATATTATAGTCATAAAATATGGTCAATACTCGTAGAAGATGATTTAGAATGGATTTGCTTCGGTCATTTGAGGCAATTATATTCAGCTTCGGAGTATTTATCAAGTGACAAAAATTGTATCTCCACCTTATCACTCTGGAAGTTCAGAATCCCATGGTCCTAGTTTGTCATGAACCAAGCAAGTTTTACTTTTTGGAGTTGTACCACATGAGAAATTTCCCCAGATATTTCATTTATTAATTCCTTTACGACATAAACTCTCTCGAGATTCCCGTCGTTTTGGTACAAACACTCCACATCACTTAATTCCTTCTCCTCGATCTTCTCGAACTCCGGGCCACCATGTTCTATTAATCAAAATCAATCTACAATCCCCTGGTTATTGGGGTCACTATAGCAGACACCTTGTCCACGATGTTCATCCCACGAAATTAAGCTCCAATTATCGAATCTATTTGCTCGTAAAAACTTGGTCTTGTGTTATAGTTGGAACGAATACCCCGCATCACTTGCTTTGTTCCTCTCAAAATTCTCGGGCTATAAGCTGAGATATTGATCAAATCTCATTTGAAACCATTGAGGTGATTGGATTAGTTGTTGGATAGTTGCAGATAAATATTGAGTCAAGGTCAAACAATTTGAAGCTTTCTGATCTATCAGTTGACAGGTGCCACGAAAGCCGAAAATTTAGTCACCCTTACAAGATTAAGGATGAGGGAGAGGATTGACGGAGGAAATTGGACTTATTGCTGTTACATCATTGTTGATGAATCGTGCAGGTACTGCTACCTCCTCCAAAGGAAAACTCAAATAAAGAAGTTGTCAGACATAAAGTGTTGAGGCTGATAATGGTGGAGAATGCGCGGACTTGAAACTTCCCCATTTTTCTTGTTTATCAACTCGAGGTCTACTTTATACTTCTTTTAGCACAACTTCGCCACCGACTGGTATTATACAAGATAGTGGCAACTTTTGAACAATTAAAAGCCATACATAACCAAGAATTGAGGTATGGGTATCGCAAAAGCCGTGTAGTCGGTGTTAACGAGCCCTAAGCCCCTTGTAGCGGTTCGCTTAACCTTAATTCTTCCCAGTTCAGGGCTGAGGCTGAAACCGACCTTTCCCCACTACAACCCTCTAACTTTAGACCAACATGGAAGGATTACCAGCCACAATGATCCGAATAAACCGAGGGGACCATGAAAATCACGTAATGGCTCCCAATTGACAAGAACTGGCAGCGTGGCTTCGGTAGAACCCCGCATGATACGACCACTAAGCCTTTTTCCAACGGATGGCCCGTGTTGACGTGTGGGGTTTTTCTCCGAGCTCCAGTATATTTTTCCCTTGACATTCCTGTAGGTATTGACCCCTCTTCTTTACACGGGACACCCGAAAGAACCACCTAAGATGATCCGGTACTTCGCCTCTGCTGCCGGGAAATCTAGAGATTCTTCCCCATGTTTACAGAAATTCTTTTAGGAAGGTGGGGACTCTTGATCCACGTGCTTCGAGGCTGGGGTTCCTACATGTTCCCCACCTCGCCTTGTACAGGACAATGACGAACTGGTGAAGATGTATATAATGAGAGCTTGATTTCTCAATTATTTCTTTTTTCGTCAGCATCAGCATCATCTTCATCTTGATCTTCCTGCTTCTTTCTTTTCCTCTTCTTTCCCAAGTTTCATTAACTTCTCTTCTCTTTCCATTTTCGACACTTCCTCGACATCTTCTTTCGGATTTCACTTCTTCTACCTCCAAGCCACCAATATACTCGCCATCATGCACTCCAAGAACATCGCCCTCGTTTTTGCCCTCACCCTCTCTACTTTCACCGAAGCCAGCCCTATGGCACCTGAGGCCAGATTCACTCTCAAAGCAAGAGACCAAGAATCGACCAAGGCAATTGTCGCCAGAGAGCCTTTCAAGTTTGGTAAAATCCTCAAGGGTGCCGGTTCGCTCCTTGGTTTTGCTGGTTTTGCTCTTCCATTTCTTTCTGCTGCATCTGTGCCAACCATCGAGGTTCCAAGCAACATGACTGTTCCAAGCAACGTGACTGCTCCAGGCAATGTCACTGTTCAACATTTCAAGAAGCACTGGGGCCACGGAAAGAAGAACCGTACCAGACCATCCACAAAGCCATTCCGCTTGCCTGGAAAGCACAACCACACCTCGCTAAACCCCATTCAAATCCACCACCCTTCCATCGCTATCAGAGAACCCAAGTTCAAGTTTGGGAAAATCTTCAAAGGCGCCGGTGCACTTCTTGGTCTCGGTGCCATCCTTCCTTTTTTCCAAACTCAATCTACGCAATCTCTTGATGGACTCACTCCACCATCGAACTCAACAGCTTCAAACTCAACAGTTTCCTTCAATGGCACACGCACACGCACACACAACCACCGCAGAAGTGAAGCGGGCACCTTTATGCTCGCTGCTTTCCGCGATGATATTATCATCGCTGACCCAATTGTCATCAGATCGCCCGCTGTTGGAAACACTGCCAGCATTGCACTTGACTGCGGAAATGTTCTCGTAACTCTTCTCCAACAGCAAGCTTTTACATGCAGCTTCAACCTGCCAAGCTCCATGCCAGAGGGAACATTGACTGGTCAGAACCCTGGCAAATCCTTGTCTTTCGAGGTTCCCGGTGCCTGTACCGGTGTTGATTTCGGTGTTGTGAACACTTGCACTGATTGTGTTGCACCTGTGAGCGTTGACTGTCACGGAACAGTTGGTGATTCAAAGAACGAGGTCGAGCTTTGTGCCAAGGGATCAGATTTGTCTGAGTGCTAGATATTCATGGAGGCCAATTAACTGGTGTTAGTTTGATTTATGGGATATGATACCTTCTGGACTCTTGATGGGATTAAGGAACTAGGATGGCTCTTGGTAGCTTGTCGAAACACCAATCTTCTTGATGTAGATTTGGGATAGCTGCAGCGCGGATGTTTTTTTGTTTTGTCTTTCTTGTTTCTTTTACTGCCCAGTGGGCTTTGTACTTTTATGATTATACCTTGATGGACAGGGAACGGGATAGATCTGGTGATCATAGATGAGGAAAAGTAGATCGGATAGATAGGGCAGGGTACTTTTACCATTTTCATTGAACATATCATTTTTGAAAACATCTTCTTTGCTACTTTCGAGTGTCTCGCCTTAATTTCAAGTCTCCTTTCACTATTTGCAAACCCCCATAATCGGAATAGATACCAGATTCTGATAGCATATTAATTGGTGTGGTAGTTTTTCTTTTTGTTGGCGTTGATGTTGGTACCAAATCCTCGCTTAAAATTCGCTTCCAAGAATCGTTGTATTTTTTTAAGTTAGCGCATGACCAAATAAGGTTTTAGCCGCTCGACATGCTTAATTTTTGAACAGCTACTTTTCCGTTCTCTGATTTTTAGTATGGAAACATCAGAGATGGCTATGGTTCCGAGTAAGCTGATAACCACGCGGGCTTGGCCTAGGGTTTGCTGACTACACACCAAGGTTACACAAATTACCGAAGCCTCAAAAGCTATGTATGCATATTAGCCACAACTTAAGAGAAGTTAAAAGTGACTATCATCGTTCGGTTCAACACTTTGTAATACCAGGATTTTAGTATCGAAAGCGAATATCCGCGGGCATTTTTAGCTAGCTACCTCTTTCGCACCTCTCTCTCTTGAAGCAACATTATCACGTTCGCAAAGCTGTCTACTATGGCAGTCATTGAACCCATGAAAGTCAACGATGACGGTAGTCTTGACATCGCAGAAGGATTCAAATATACAGAGAAAAGTATGCCCGCCAACTTCAGAACACATCACATTTCTTTCTCTCCCCCAATAATGTATTTGACAATTCAAACGAATCTCCATTAACTTGATTATAGCTCCTGAATTACCTGAAGAGAACCAAAGCTTACACTGCTGCATTTGACGTTGACGATGAATATATCAATCCATCTGAGGGAAATAGCATTAAAGATGCGACTTATAAACTTCTTGTCCTCGCGTAAGTATGTTCTCTCGTTTCTGATTTTTAGAAGATGTATGTACAGTACATTGAGATGTGGTATTTAGGGACAAGAAGCGTATTTTACATTGAGTTTTGGGACTCTTGAGGATGATCCTGAAGAGCAAGCTGATGACCGAAAACCTGAGCCTGCTGACCAAGCTGATGTGGGAGGAGATGCCGTTGAGGTCGACGACGACGAGAAGGCGGAAGAGTTGGTAGAAGGGGTGACGATGAGGAGGCAGATGAAGAGGATGATGCAGACGCCGGACAAGAACTAAGCGAGGGTGCTGACGAAGACGATGAAGAGGATTAAACAAACCAAGTCCTCGTCGACAATGCCTACGGCTTCGAAGGTGTTTCACTGCCCATAAACACCGTCTATACCTCTTAGGTTACATAATATCAATTTCTTCCAAGAAATTCCCAGCAACCAACTCCTCAACTGCACGAAACTACTACTTGCGACTAATATCTCTCTACGCCAAATATTGCCGAGTTCCCAGTCCGGACCAAGACTACTTAAAAGCTAACAAAAAGGTCCACACACCTGATTCAAGGACACCTAACAACTTTACCGCATCTTTCTCAGATGCACAATTCGACAAACGGACCTTGGAGTTACCACAAAAAGGGGGTGGAAGATGAAGAAACTGGGGAATTTGAATTAAAGGATGATAGCAAAACAAATTCAAAAGATCTCGCTAAAGAAATGGTCATTAAAAACGATCGTCGGAATTTCTTACTTGAAGCTGACTTTGAGGCACTGAAAGAGGAGGGTGGAAATTTCGAGAGCAATTTCGGTGGTTGTGCGGAAGCTTTCTTTTACATATATCAGGGTAGAGAGTGGTACGTTATCCAGTTATACATATAGATTACGTTCTTATTACACTCCTTGATATTAGTATACAGTAGCTAACAAGTGGGATGAACTTATTAGACCTCTTGTTGAAATGTCTCAAGTCAAAGGTTTAGGCATGTTTCCACGCATTTTTCAGGGACGGAGTGACAAAACGTACATGGAAAAGACAGCAGCACTCAAGGCTCTGTAGCCACCCCGTGTGAAGTCTTGCTGAGTGCTCATAGAGCAGATGGGAGCAGACTGAAACGATTATTTTGGTGTAAAGGGATTGAAGGCTCTGTGCAAGTAAACGGTGGTTGTATCTGTCACTTTACCAAAACCTCCCAATTACTAATTGTGTGTCCAGATAGCAACCAAATCTCAGTTAGCAAGTGAACGGACAGGTGTTCTTTCACTTTGTCTCAAGGCTGGGGACGGAATGATGGAGAGTTGTTTTGGGGGAAGGACAGTAATATTGTTTTCAAGCTTCTGTACATTTCTCTTTTGTGAACCCAATCACCTGTCAGTTCTTTCTAGATAGACACAATGATATTTTGTTCAAAAAAGAATCTATTTGATAAGACGTTTTAACCAATACCCTGAGCAAGTAATACTCATATCATTAATTTCCGAACAATCAACATAATTAGGTATGCAAAACTTAATTATTCCAGAATGTAGAAGTACGAGAGTTTATTTATTTACTATCACTTTTCTTGACTAATAACAGAAGAAGAAGAAACATGTGAGTAAAGCTCCAGGTGGACATGAAAAGTGATAGACCTTTTTGATGAATCATTAACGTAACTTAATCGAAGTTATTCCATTGTTCTAGCTATTTAGGCTAATAAAAACCAACAACCGAAAATGCAACGACCATTGCAATTCCCCTTGAAGATTATCACAGTTTTACACTTTGAACTAACTAACGCAAAGAAAAAAGTATTTCTACCACTTTCTTTGTCCACCAGGAGCCGAGTTGAACCAAAGAAACGTGACTTACAAAAACAGACACAACTCAAATTGCATTACACGTCACCCAAAAAGAAAAACCTTATCACAATTATAAATCTTTTCTCCCTTCCTCTATCCTCCCCTGAGCCTCGTCAACCTCCCAAGTCCCGTGACACTCTCACCCCTGCATACCCCGCCCCCTTTTCCGATTCTGTTGCAAGTCGCAAAGAAGACGATAAACGGGAATCCGGAAATGCGCCGCATTTCAACATCCAGAATTTGGGGAATCAGGTCTCAGGAAGAACGGCATTAGAGGCCGGTATTGTTTGGTTAACGGAGAGGGATGGCGTTTTTGTGAGGGCTCGGTTTTGCTTATCATTCGGATTTGCTTTGGTGGCATGGGAAGGATGAGGGGTTGGATGAGGGATAGAGGGGAATTGGGGGGAAACCGGGTGGGAGTGAAATGAGCTTTTGGGGGGGGGGATCGTGATTTGGGTGGGTTACTCACGAGGTCTATTTTCAGGATTTTTGTGAGAGGGATAGATGGTTGATGTGTTGATGTGTTGATGTGTTCCGCGCCAGGTGGACTTTATTTGGCTTTGAATTTTGGGAGAAGGGAAGGGGAAATTCCGCTGTGGGATACGAGTACGGTTATTGAGGTCAGTTCCGTCCGTCATCCTGGTGATCCTGGAGATGGTGGTGGCACGCGGATTTGGAACACCAGACAGGTACGGTAGGAGATCCATCGAGAGTCCTTTTTTTAGTTCTCGTATCTCGAATTTCACGAGGGAATGGATCAGAGGTTCCTTCTTCTCCTGAGGTTACACGCCGTTTTCCATCCAACGCCAACGAGGCTCTCACAGCTTTGTTGCACATCGCAAAGACCGCCTGGTGCCGCGCCGTCAGGCTACATGATGACATCCCGTTAATTCAAAAAGTTTGGGGGTTTGTTGCAAATCGCATGCCTCCACTATGACGCTAAAACAAGGATGTCTATTTTAAAGAAAGGAAGTGAGGTGATACAAATATTAGGGTCACCAGAATGGCCGCCATGTATCCTTTTTCTTTTAGGGTGATTTTGGTCGCATTTTCGAATTCTGTAATATAAATTTGGAATCTTTGAGATCTCCCAATGCGGCCAAGTGATCAAATTCGTTGCATATCGCAGTAAAGCCTCCTCGAGTCCTCAGGCGTCCTTCTCCCAAACAGCCCAACTTTTCCTCTCTATCCATCCTCAAGGTCTCCATCAACGGACATTTTATAAACTTCCGATACTGTTTATAGCAATGGTATGACATAAGTATGATGGACACGAAGTATTATTGAGTGCATTGCACGTTTCTCAAAATAGCGTTTCGGGGCTATCTTGTTGCACATCGCATTTTGGCAACAAATCTTTTGCAAAAGACCAAAAAAGGAAAGGCGCGCGCATGAGCTGTCATACGAAATGCAACAAAATATTTGGAAAGGTTTGAGTCACGAGTAAGCCTTTCCCACATCAATAAAGAAAACTCAATTTCCGGGAAACGATGACGGTTAACTGCTATTAGCGTACCAATTAACAGTCTTCTTTTTGAAAATCAACAGAAGCTTGAAAGAAAGTTCAGGACATCTCGATTTCACGATGGTCATGTGACATCACATCGTGATATCGTGATATCGAATTTCATCATGAGTAATATTTCCAAAAACAGATGAAGCGAAACCCTTTTGTTGCACTTCGCGAATTCGAAGGGCGATTCGAGTCCACCCTCTCTTTCCTTTTACTGGCAAATTCCCCCTTGTTGTGCATTGCAATTGAGGAAATAACTGGACGAGGACTCGAAGGGCGAGGGCGTTTGTGAGAGGTGAGAGCGGGGTAAGGGGGTTCTAGATGCTTACTTCTTGTGGGAATTGGGAATTCTTCGGACATGTGAAGGTGGGATGTTACATTTCTTTATTATTAATAAAATATATGTTGTACGATGAGAATTTAAGTTTGAAGGAATTGAAAGAATTGCTGAAATTTGTTGATTAGAAAGTAATGCCTCAAATAGTTAGGGCTTGGTTCGGCTAGAAGATCCCGGATGGGAGTGGTTTTTCCAGGCCCCAACTTCATAGGACCTTGTGTGACTGTCATCCCAACCTTGATATACCCTCAGCCGCGAAAAGCTGTTTGTTCTTTTATGTCAGAATTATGGAGTGTAATATAAACCCCAGTGGTATGATTCGCAGAAACCAGCATCATCTGCAGATCCCCCAACTTTAATGATTTCATCGAGCATCGAAATGTGTAAATTCGTAATTGTCCACATGGGGTTTTGGGATACTTTGTATCAAGCTTCGATCCCTTGCCTCTTGGTGGACATTATTTTTTTGTTGTTCTCAATAAACCTTTACTTCGTAATTCCATGGGCATACAGAGTACTGTGACATGAATGCCTAAGATAATTGGTTATTGTTCCAAAAGATATAGAGTTGCCGAAGAGATTAACCAGACATAAACTTTCAACATTTCCTAACAACCGCATCGAAAACAATCGTATCGAGAACAATCGCATCGGTCGTTGGAAAAAAGGTAGGTTGAACAATAAAAGCTATTTTCTGCCACACGTAATGTCGGCTTATAGAGTTACTAAGTACCACAGCTGGTGATGTTCTCCAAATCCTTGTGACTCGTGGTCAGAAAGGACCGACTGTCAACGCGCAGCTGTACTTGACATAGGACCATTTGATTCCGAACTTACTCAAGGACGTGTAGGATCCATTTGTCGCCATTTTGTATGAAAAGCAAGTTGTCGGACAGCACTGTTATTTAATGTTCCTGACTCCTGACTCCTGAGTACCTTAGCCTTCAGGGCCAAGACTGCCGCGGGCCGCGGGCCAATTGCTGTTCTGTGTCAAAATCCCTTCCTCGTTGTTTCACACAGCCAAAGGCTAATTGGAGTCTTGGGCGTTCTAGACTCTTATGGATAGAGTTAACTTTAGATGGTGTTCGAAATCGACGTTCCGTCACGTTCGATGGCTTCGATCAAACCTTCTCTCGATGAAGCCCAGTCGGCGTGCCTGACCTGCGTCCTGAATTGTAAGTACTGGAGAGTAGCCGAGAGTAGTAGGGTCCTGTAGGGGGTCTGAAGGGAGTATAATTAAGCGAGTAATCAAGCGCTAGTATAGATTATACTTACTAATGCTGTGTGTGGTACTAGCGAGTCTAACGTTTGGTGCGACATGCGAGATGCGAGATGAGCTGTGGACTGTGGACTGACTGTGACTGTGGTAGGTTGACGAGTGAACCCCTCGACCGACCGAGTCTGACAAATGCAGACGCCGTCACGCCGTCACGCCGAGGACGCGACCGACGTCATAGTTCGTCCCTGTTTTTTGAATTTCGTCGACTCCCTGGAATTGGGACTCGGTGAGAAGTTCTATCACAGTAATAATGGGGCTGAAGTTGTTGATCTTTGTGAGATGCCATACTTTGGCTGCGGATAGGCAGACTTCAGGTTGTCATTTCAGATGGAATCGAGGGAATACAGAGGTCTAGACCTCATGACGAAGGGGAGGGTTGTTGGTGTTTGTGCGTTCAAGGCCCAAGGGCTGCGGTGGTGGCGGCGGAGGGCGTTGAGATAATGCGAAAATGATGCCAGCGGCAGCCACCCACAGGGCCACACCCACAGACATAGAGTAGCCGACTCCCCTGCCAACGACCCCAACCCCAACCCTATCCCCATCTCCATCTCCATCCCCGTCCCCCCTTTATGATCCAATATAAGCATTTCCACTCGCCTGCCAATGAGTTCACTTACTAGCGCGCTCTCCCCACTGCCTATTCCGTCTCTCTGAGTCTCTGTTCTTAGTTTCTACAGTTCCGACACGTCGCATCCCTTCGATCTCACAAGCCCCCCCCCCGTCAGGCCCCAAAGTAGAAGTACTGAGTAGTCCACCAGGAGTCCAGGAGTCCAGGACCACTACAGCCGTCAGACGTCTGGTTATCACACGAGCACTCGATACCAAGTCCTCCGTACCCGTACCAGTATCTGAGGTCCTCAACCCACAACCCTTCTACCCTCAACTTCCGCTACTAGGCACTGCACCCCACTTCACTTCCCTGCCCATTCCATTCCCTTTTCCCCCCATCGCCATCGCCATCGCTAAAAGACAGAAGCCTGCTGTATGTCCGTAATCTGAGACCGCTCCTCCTTCTCCTACTGTACATCCCAAGAGACGGCCAACATTGGACCCTGAAGAAGAAGCAGCAGACAACCACAACCACAACCACAACCATCACCATCACCACGACCTAGACCTTCACTGCCCCTTCGCCGATCCTCCTCTATCCTGTCGCTGTAGCCCACGCTCGAGAACTGGTACTGGTACCGCGCCTCACAAGAAAGAGCCTCATTCACCTCGCTGGGAAACTGCTTTAGACTTCGATTTCTTCGCCTCAAGTTGTCGTCATCGAACCAGCCAAATATCGAGTCTGACCACAATCACCACCAACCCCGCGCCTCCTCGTATACGAAGAGCCTCGAACCTCGAAAACGGTCATCTGCCACTGAACTGAGACTCTAAAAACATATCTAATATATTCCCGGTGGCCAATATGAATGCTCTGCCATAAATAACCCCCCCCTTTTATTTTTTGAACGTCCCTGCCCTCTGGACGTCTGCAACATTACTTGCGCCTTCCTCACTCCTGACCTCAACGCATCATTTACAAGTGCGCAATGGTAGCAAAGACAGCAACGAGACCCATCCAAAGGTCCTCTTCCTCACACACACATCCCACCTCACAATCCCACCTCCACAAAACAGCAATGCGACCGTCGACGACTCCATTGAGTCCATCCTCGAGAGTCCCCCCCTCGGTTGGCCAGCCTTTACCTCCACACCTACGAACGCCTGCAAATGTTGACGTTCGAACCCCAAGTCCGAATTATTTTGGCCTCATTGTGGAACCAGCAAGTGATCCTAGGGCTTCTGCGGTAGGCCCCCAAGATAACTGGGGCGCGACGTCATCGATCGTGTCTTTTGGGGCAGATTCGCCAAAACATTTACCGCTTGATGCAAATCCCGAGTTCGAGGCTTTCAGGAGGCAGACAGAGGGTGGGAAAGGGTTTAATCTGGGACATGGAAACCTATCACATTTTGCCTCTACGCCAGGGCCTCATGGACGCCCAAAACCGGAGCGAACTTCATCAAGAAATGATGATCCCCTTTCTCCCCTCTCTCCAATGTCACAATCAAGACCAGAACGTACGGATTCCGATGGCGCCCGTGGCTCTCGGTTCTCAACCCCTCCCAGAGCGATACCTACCGCATCCTTTTTCGATCTTCCCCGTCAACAATCTCCTCTGACTATTAGTCCTCTGAATCCTCCCACACCGCGAGATACCCTCTCGCATGTCGATGAAAGACATCCTCGACTATCTATGCCCCAAAACAGGGCCAACCCCCCATCGCCACAAGTACGAGGACTGCAGAAGACGCAGTCTCGTGGAGATACTCTGCCTTCTTCGTTAGAAGAAGGCCCGACCCTGATAACGCCATCTCAGCTTCACGACTTATTGGAACGTTTGCCATCCTCACAATTTCTGCTTTTGGACCTCCGTGTTTCCCCACAGTATGGCGCTTCTCGCATCCAGGGCGCGCTTAATCTCTGCATTCCTACGACTTTATTGAAGAGACCCTCGTTTAATCTCCAAAAACTTCAGGATACCTTTAGTACAGACGCCGACAAGGAAAGATTTTCAGAATGGAGAAGCACCAAATATATCATTGTTTATGATTCTCATTCTGTAGAGAAGAAAGATGCTTTATCGGCTGTAAATACCCTCAAGAAATTCGCTAACGAAGGGTGGACGGGCACAAGCTACATTTTGCGGGGAGGATTTGCGCAATTTTCTAAACATTGTCCCAATCTCATCGACGGCCAATCATCCCAAGACACCAACAAAACCTCTAAGATCAGTTTGTCACTAGGAACTTCATCGCAACCTCCGGTAGCTCCGGTCGCTGGTGGCTGCCAAATGCCAGCAACCAAAGACGCTGCAAATCCTTTCTTTGGTAACATACGACAAAACACGGACTTGATTGATGGCGTGGGGCAAATAGACCTCAAGGTGCCAGAAATATTCCAACAATCGGCACAGATGATGTTACCAGCATGGCTTTCCTCGGTTGCCGCGAAAGAGGACCATGGAAAGAAAGTTGCCGACAAGTTCTTGCGTCTTGAGCTCGCTGAGCAATCCAGGATGACCAAGGCTCTTTCTCATGAAGTACAGTACGGAGCGCCAGCCGCAGACCCTAAAAATGTTCAGATCGCTGGAATTGAGAAGGGTAGTAAGAATCGGTATAATAACATTTGGCCTTTTGAGCATGCTAGAGTCAAACTACAAAATCGCCCAGAAGGCACTTGCGACTATGTCAATGCCAGTCACATCAATCCATCAAGGAGTAATAAGAGGTATATTGCATCGCAGGGACCTCTTCCTGCGACGTTTGAGGTAAGTCTTACTTGAAGGATTATATTTATTTAGCTAATAATTGGCAGGATTTCTGGAGCGTGGTTTGGGATCAAGACGTTAGAGTCATTGTAATGCTTACGGCGGAGAAGGAGGATGGGCGTTTGAAATGCCACCAGTACTGGGAGAACCAGCAGCTAGGTCCCCTACAGCTGAAAGGTCTTTCCGAGAAGAAAATATCTCTTGATTCAAGAAAACATCCCCGTCCACCTGTCAATCGTGGAGATAGTGGGGGTGCTGGAGGCGGCGGAGGTGGTCGAAGAAGAGCTGCAACTACTTCACAAAAGGCCCCTCCACCGCCACCTCAGGAGCCTCCTCACGCAATCGTTCGGAAGTTCGCCTTGTCACATTCTGGCCAACCTTTTTCTCCCATGCGCGAGATAACCCAAGTCCACTACTCTTCCTGGCCCGATTTTGGTGCTCCGGCAAGCTCAGATCAGCTTTTGAACCTTGTTGAACTTACCAATCTCATGCAACGAGCCGCGGCCTCATCAACTTCATCACCCCGCTCCGACGATCCTGAGTTGAATGAAGCTCCACGACCAATACTCGTCCACTGCAGTGCTGGTTGTGGGCGTACAGGTACTTTCTGTACCATTGATTCCGTTATCGATATGCTTAAACGCCAACGAAAAGAGATTACCAGTGGCATTACACCTATGCAGGGTATGACTGCTAACGATGGAGACTACATGGGCAAAGGAAAGAAGAAGTCTGTCGGGGTTGACAGCGAATGGATATTTGACCAAAACCTGGATCTGATTGAAAAGACAGTCGAGGATTTTAGGGGTCAGCGATTAAGCATGGTCCAAAGTCTTAGGCAATACGTCCTATGCTACGAGGCTATTCTCGAATGGATTTCTCAGCAATCTACTAATACAGGCAGGGCAGCACATGAGAGAGCTGGTAGCGTGGCATTTTGAAAAGATGATATAGGCCTGTCAAGCAGGAGAAGGCATGGAAAGGATAAAGGAAGAAAACGCCGAGGGAAAGTCCAGGCGAAGAAAACCGAGGTGAACAAAGGACTCGGTGGTATCGGAGAAACGAGAGGATTCTTCACGGCATAACAGGTCCAATACACACAACGCGACATCTTGCATACAATAAAGGGGGGAGGGTTTTCCAAAAACCAACCCAAAAGCATCCGTATATATACACATACGCCGGACGGAATATAGAACGTACTTTTTTACTTTTTTTCTTGTCTACCTGGAAAGCATTTGGGTTTTTATCAAACCCTACAAAAAGAGACATTTTATATACAAAAACCGGGGCAAGGCCATCCATGCATGGGTCGCGATTCAAGTTCCGGTTTTTTCTTCTTACTTTTTTACATTGAGCACACATGATATTAAATGGCATGAACATGGCATGGCGTGGCGTTTGTTTGGGAGACGGGGGTGGGGGAGTATGATATGACGAGGTACAGGCACGAGCGAGCAATTAGATTTTTTTGGTCAGAGAGGTTCTGTGTGATTGGATGGAATGAATGAATAGGCATGTGGTAGGCGAGCGTTTTTAGTTAGTTAGCAGTTAGCTTATCTTATGAGAAGCTACTTTTTAGCATATTTTTGTGTGTTGTTTTGTTTTTTTGGTGGAGGATTGTTATAGTCTTTTTGCTTTTGTTGTTGAAACTTGGATGAATCAATTGCAATTGTGGGATTCTTTGTTGTTTGGTTGGTGGGTTTGGTTGTTGGGTAGCTTAGGTTGGTTTGGGTAGCTAGCTAGATGATTGGTTAGTGGTTGGTTAGTGGTTGGTGGTAGCGTAGTGTAGCATAGATAGATAGATGTTATGAAGAGTACGTACATATATATACATACATAAATATACAACCCACTGCTTTAGTCTTTGATGTTTGCTCTCTCTCTCTCTCTGGGATCGTAGAAATTGAAATTGATATGGAAATGGGGATTCTCGTGTTCGTGCTCGTGGCTCTCCTTGTATCCTTCAAGTCCGTACAGTAATAAGTCGGGCTATGCAAGTAATCTGCACAGCTAATTGAAGTATACATATCTATATCTAAGTACCCACGTGGAAAAACAAATATCCATCTTCCAAGAACCCTTTAGCCGAAACCTATCGGCATCCACAACCTCATTCCTAAGTCTTCGTACACTCCATCCCTCACAATCACAATCACAATCACAATCACAATCACAATCACAGTACCAAATTTCCAAAGAAAACAAGATAACTCCAACGTCAATCAATTGAAAATCCACGACTCTAAAGTCGGCTAACTACCATGATCCATTCAGGCATCAGTACTCAAAAGCAAAACTAAAAGCAAGACCTCCATAAAAGCAGAGCCATCAACATTCCCAACATAGACAACCCCCTGCATCGAATCCCTTTCCATGCTTGCAGACGAAGGTGTCAGTCAGGTCAGTAAATGCAAAGCCAAACAAAAAAACAAGCTCTCACAGCAAGAAATCTACAAATACAGTGGAAGGAAAATCCCCACCCCTCATGCAAATCCACCAATCAAGCAAAGCCTGCTCGCAGTGAGAAGGAACCCACGGATCTTGGAATCGTTGATAAAAGTGCGAAAAGTGCGAGGATGAACCAATGCAAACCGATGAAATCGCTGATACTGCCCTGTTCCTGGTTCAGATGCGAAAGAATATTGGTATTTACCACCAAGTCTATTTCAAGCCATCAAGTCAGCCCACGAGATCTTTCGAGAACAATTTATACAAGAGAGATTACAACTTACCGCCTTTGTCTCGGATTCTTCCTCTGGGGGGGTTACTGGCCGCCCACTTCTGCGCGCAACAAGACCATTTTTGTTGTTGATTCCAACTCCACACATGCTAGTAAGCATATTACAAGCAGGAATGTACAGATCCTTGGCAACTTCGGCGCTTGTCATCATCTCGGGTGTCCAGCCGGCCTCGTCTCCAAACTCCATGTTCTCATTTTGTTTGACCATTTTGTTAGCCTCGTTGCTCTCAATCGAAACAACAAACCATTTCTTGAGAATAGCGGGTCGCTTTTTAAGGGCGTGGTTTTTTTCTGATAAAACTAGCACAACATGATCGTCGATCCGTCCCCTATGCTTTGGCAAGTCAATAACCTCTTGAATCTTCAGGACTGAACGACCATCATTGCTTTGATACGTCGTGGTTCTGAAGACTCGCGCCGAGATAAAGGGAAATCGCTGAGAAGTTACAGGATCGAGCTCAAATTTGACCTCAGCCTCCTTTCCAGATCTGATTAACTGATTAGCTATTTTGCAAATAGTGGTTGAAAGCGTCACCTACGGAATGTACAATGTATTGATGATCATCTCTACCAAGGTACCATATCTCTCCTTGTATAAGGGATTGGTATCGCCATCATTACCTGTAACTGAAATACAGCAGTCCCAATGCCGCGTGGTACCATGGATAAATATCTCACCGAAATCACGCTGAACTTTGATCTTTGCGTTGAATTTCTCACCGTCAATCTCAATAGAGATATAGCGTTTCGACTCAGGATCATAAAACTTGATGTCATAAAGAACGCCCCAATTATCACACTTGGGGTCCCAAATCAATCCATCCTCCGACTTGGTGGTCAGAAGAAAATCGGCTTCTTCGGGAACCGTAGTGAGAACGTTAGTAAATGAGGTTTTTGTCCGGACACTATCTCTATATTGAGATGGAGGGTACGCAAGAATATTTTGTAGGTCTTGCTCGGTGAAAGTGCCACCCAGAACGTCATTATCGGCAATGTGAGATTGCTTAACATCGTTGATCAAGATGCGGCCAAATTCAAGGCGGATACTAACCTTACCCTGAAAGCCTCGGACATCGGCAAGAAGAAGTTCAAAGTACTTGTTGACACCCAAAGCAAATTGAGGGAGCGGACCCGGTTTGCTTGGAATGGGATGCGCAACGTCAGCTTTGGCACGAATAGGAACAGTAAAGTCGGGGGCTTCGAGCCGACCAGGGAATGGATTAACTTTCTTCTTCTGATTGCCACCTGATCGTCTGTTTCCAGTCTTCTGGTTCATTGTCAAGTGGTACACCCTACTCAGTTCTTCTGGCTCTATTTGGTTAATCTCAAGCACGGACTGATTAACTTCCGGCACTGTGACTTCGTCTCCATTGGATACTAAATTCCCTGGGCCATGAATAGAATTTTGGACCGCATGAGGTTGAAATTGCGTATTTTGGGATGCGGGTTGGAGAGCTGATAACAAACCGGGCAAGAAATCAATGTCCTGGTCCATAATAGACTGAACCATATTAGCCTTCAAGTTGACATCGCCGTTCTTCGTTGCTGTGGCAGGCTTTGGACAGCTTGAAGCTGGAATGGAAACCTTTGCGTCAGTCTTAATGGCCGTAACGCTACCGTTGGGGGCACCAGAATGGCCGTTGGCTTGAGAACCGGGTTTAGGCAAGCTAGGGAAGTCCTCCAAGTTTCCAAATCCTTCTTTTGCGGCCGCCACACGCTGAGCCAATGTCATAGACGCCTGTGGTGGCTGAGTGGTAATGTTCGTCTGGGGCTAAAACATCGTTAGTTTGACATAATCTCTTTTAGACAGACATACTACTTACAGCGACAAATAAAGGCTTACGTGGCGCGCTTTGCATTTGCGAGCCCCTGACAGATGCATATCTATTCAGGTCGAAATTATGAGGTGCGACTTTGTTATGGAATTGCGGAGTCTCAGATCCTTCGCAACGGTCCCAAGAAGGTTTAGGTGCTGATTCTGGTGCTGATGCTGGTGCTGATGCTGGTGCTGATGCTGGTGCTGGTGCTGGTATTGATTAGTCCTGGGCACCACGTAGAGTTAAGCTGAAAAACATACCAGATTCATTGATAGGCCCATTAGATGGAGAAACAAGTCCATTGGTTAGAGAGAAAAGTCCCTTGGGTCGAGAAACTAGTCCATTGGACTGAGAGAAAAGTCCCTTGGGTCGAGAAACTAGTCCATTGGATTGAGAGATGTTAGGAGCCACCAAGCTTGCTTGCCAATTCTCAACCTTCTTCTCGACAGGCAATTGAGTAGCTCGAGTGATATTGTAAAGACTCGGGGGTCCTTGAGTCTCTGGATCGATTCCTGTCGAAACAGATGGGTTTGGCGACGAAGGTCGTGCCACAGGTTTGACAGGAAAATGACGCACGGGGTCCAGTTTTCCCTTGGGATTGTACAAGAACTGAGCCCATGGCTCGCGCTCATAACCAATGGTCTGTTCGATGCCCGTAACATTCAACTTGGAACTGGCTACATAAGTATCCTTGCGGAGATCCAGGGTAGCACAGCGGACTGTAACTGCTGTGTAAATGTCCACTAGAGAGTTCGAAGGACTTAGAAATGTGGTGTCAAAAAACTTCCTCTTATCTACCTTGACATCGCTTAAATATTTGAGGGAAAACTCAAATTCCTCGATCGACTCAGTGTAGAAGGCATGGCATACGAGAAAAGGTTTTTCTTGCTGCAATCATATTAGAGAACAAGTTAAGTAAAGTGAATTCAGTGGAACTAACAGAGTACTTCTCGATATTGTCCAATTTGGAAATTGCCTGGTGAATCTGTTCCTCGTCAACACCACCAAGGTAAACCTTCGCTGCATCAGTGTCAACGACGATGTTGCATCCGGTCAATTTAACGAGCTGCTCAACACGACAGGGAGGTAGCATAGATTCCAACCCAGATGAGTTATTGCAGTGCCATATAAACTTTCGCTTGGCAAGAGCAATCACTGGTGGATAAGCTGTATTGGGGTCGGGGCCATTACTGCCTGAAGCGCGCTCTCGCTTGAAAACAGCAAGACGTACAATTTTGTCACTACGAATCTGCATGGAAGTCAGGAAAGTTCTGCTAGATCAGGTCAGGGACGACTTACAGGACGGGCTTCATAGATAATGTCGCCACTATACATGCCATCAAAGTCAGAACCAGACTCAGAGTTATAGTCAAAATCTGAGGAGGATTCAGAATCGCTGCCGCCACCTCTGAATTTTTGGCGTTCATTGATGCCATTTTTAGCAAGTTCCTCTACTATGATATCATCCATAGCTTTGACGAAGAGGTAACGAGCAATATTAGCAATCTCGTGGAGACATGTGATTTCAAAGCAGTGGGTCTCTTCATTCCATTTGGGCTTGTGAACCTGGGTTTCGTTCTAATCGATAGTTAGCAGGCGTTCAGATACTGTTACCATCCCCACTGCTAGCATAGATCCAAAGCGTGGATACAGTGGAAGGGAGGCGAACAAATTCAGGGGGGAGCGAGAATTGTACTTACAACAGAAGGCTGCTCATTCAGGAGCTTCTTAAACCGCGCATACAAGTCAATTCGACCAGCTGATTTGAAGTACCACTCGGACGTAAAGTACACTTCCTTTGAGGCAAATCTGAGAGCCGCCGTCGAACCAGAGACTCCTGGTGTACCGGAGCCACTGGAAGATTGGCGACCTGGAAGAGCCGCCATCGTTGATGGTTTGGTCCTTGACAGTTGCCAGCGCAGAGCCAAATCGTATTGTGGTTGCAATTGTTGTAGTTGGTTGCGAAGAGTAGACAGGCCGATCTTGCAATTTCGAAAGAAAGGCGGGCGGGGGACAACTCGGGCCAGTCGTTGCTGTTTTGAAAAGTGCAGCCGCGACGGAGCAACAGGAGGAAAATATAGCCGGCTTGCCCAATCAGCTTTTGCACAGCTTCGAGGAGTCGAATGGCGCGGCCTGTAATTGTTATAGCAGCGAGCAAAATTGCGCACTTTATCTTATTCACCTTCAGGTCTATACCTGATTCGTCCCTCTGGATTCGGAGATATGATTTTCCCCAAATCGATCTTGGCTATATATCTGGTGGCGTCAGAGCTACACAAACGGATTAGCCTCATTCATAAGCTTAAAACTTTAACAGGGAACAGGAGATGAAGATCCAGTGAGAGCATGCAACATAATTTCCCGCGTTTTTGGGGATAGACGGGATCTTCAAAACAAGATTGATGCTCTCCCTCTCCTTTTCTTGCAAACAGATCTTGTAAAGTTATACTCGAAGAAACCTGCAAAATGCCCACCTTGGAGAAATCGATATTGAAAAGAAAAGAGTCCACTATCGAGTCTTATATCAAGAGCAAACAACATGCATGCATGCATGCCTTTCCGTCTCTTGGTATTGGATGATATATGAAGTGGTTGAAAGGGGTCATTTGATCTCCGCAAAGTAGGGATCTTGGGAAGTTGCAGATGGAAGAAGAGTCTTTTGTTAAATAGCAAGAATACCCAATTGACTTGAGGAGATCGTGGTCTTCACTACCTCCTCAAATTATGGTCACTGATGATTCAACAAAGCTTCAAGCCTCAGCTTCCAAAGTCAGCACATATCAACAACCATGATGGTAGCTGGCAAGAACTCACCTCTTGTGTACTCAGATGTGTTTATTTTTTGCCTTGTTTTCTGATCTAGGTTGTTTGCTTGGAAGTTTGTCAAGTCCTCGACCCCTGTACTGGCAATGTAACCCTACGATGTCAGATGTCAACATTCTAGGTTGAAGTTGTATTGGGAGCCGCAAGTCTTCTTTAGCTCAACGCTACAGTTACCTGCCAACCTGTCAGGGTATTACTAGCTAAAAAGATAAGCCGCAAACGGTTTCGGCCTCTAGATCTAACAGGCCTAGTTTCGAGCCTTGGCGCACGTACCTTAACAATGATCTGGGAACTCTTAAGGACATTTTTAAGTGAGTACAAGCACAGGTGAGAGAGAGAGGGAAGAAACTCGCCCAACTCTTCTCGCCTCTCTTTCTCGACCAAATAGAACACATCTTATTGTCACCTCAAAGTCAATATGAATATCGATCTTAGAACTCACCAAATGACCAAGTCACTCCTTCACGTTAGCCTTCCAGTTCACCTTATTCCCACTGAATTCAGAAGAGACTGGTCTTCGCCTTAACGAGCAATTAGTGCTGAACTAAATGGTACCGGCGTTTAAAAGATATACTTAACTACTTGAGCGGTTATTGAGCAGTACTCGAGTAGAGTTGAGTTGAGCAAAGGAGATGGTTCACTTGAGTAGAGTAAAGTAGGTGCTAGCACTCCACTCCACGCTACTCGTTCACAACGCTGAATGGCAAGTCCCAAATACCCTCAAAGCAAACCTACTGTGCTACTATCACGCTGTCAACCCCCCCCCCCCCCCCAAAAACCTCTCTCAATTTCAAAACTTTTCAATTTTTCTCTCTGTCTATCAAACTCCCAACCAATCATATCCATATGGACAGCTAAATTCGGGAAGGGAGGATTTTATAAGTACAAAATCGCATTCCCACCACACATGCTATTCCCATCCATCTTGTGCGCCATGCAAGGAGAAAAAAAAGAAGAGAAGGAGTTGAGCTGGCCATAACAAATGAAACCATAAACCCACAGAAAAGAATTTATCGAGAAGAGTGAAGAAAAAGACAAGTGCCAGCTCATAAAGTCATCACAAGAAGGAACCCTAAAAACTAAAAAAAGCTTTATATAAAAGAAACAGAACGAGCACAACCTAAACCATGCGATCCATTCACATGCAAGAAAGAAAGAGAAGAAGAAAAAGAAAAAGAAGAAAAGAAGAGAGTGGAACGACAAAAGAAAAGAGAGTATCTCATGTATTTCACTCTACATCCCCAAATCCCTAAAACAGAAAATATTTCTACATGAAGATTGTTGCATCGCCTTCAGCCCCTCAGAATTGCCGCATCCATAACGAACCACACAAGTCCAGAGGAAGAAGGTCCAACAAAGGAAAAAAAGAGGTCCACATAGAAAAATGAGAACTGAGTTTGCCAAACTCCCAGTAACACCAAGGGGCATAATAATGCCCACCCATCCCATCAAATGCAAACAAAAGGACATAGGAAAACAATTGGACAGTTGTCTCCTGCCCAAAGCTCTAGAGGATCTTTTCTTATCCAAGTAACCCCAGAACCATACAGAATGCAATTTGGTCGTAAGAACACACACTCCCCCTATATGCTTGCCCAGAAAGAGAGCGAGGGTAACGAAGGAAAAAAGGTTTCGTAATGCCCTCCATTACTATGCTGTACAATATGTGACATGCCTTCCACTTGAACGCCAAAGAATATCCCGACTTATTGAAATCATTTGTGAGAGAGAAAGACGTTTACTGAGCATCTTTGACATTCTTCTTTACCGCCAGTGCCCATTTCAGTTCTCCGAGGGTCTTTTTCGATTCCTCGATGAGCGACTCGTTTAACTCCGCCTGATCTTTGGCGTGTTTCTTGATGTCGACTAAGCCAGCCTCTTGAGCCTTTTTATAGGCGTCGAACAACTCGAAGATCCTATTCTTTTCTTCGTTGAGGCGTATCAATTCAATCCTCTGTTGGTCACAAATACCGTTCAGGGTTTTGATCTTCTGATCGTCGTTCCTTCTCTCCTCACACAGAGACTTGATCTCTGTCTCCAGCCCCTGGACTGACTTCTGAAGTAAAGCGCCCTGGTCCTTCCAATGACTTGACATGGCCAAGACTCTACCCTCCATTAATCCAGCGTAATTCTCAGCTTCCTCGACTCTTATCCTGGCATCTTTTTGTGTCTTTTCAAGCTCATCCTTCCAGGTACGCTCGGTCTCTAAGGCAGCTTCAGTCTTCCGCTTTTCCACGTCGATCAGACCCTTCATATCTTCAACTTGTCGCTCTTTTCGCTTAAGTAAGGTTTTCTGGACGGTTGCTTCGTGGAGGCGGCTCTCAAATTCTTGTGCCATCTGTTCCATCTTGGTTTCGGCCATTCTAACCGCTTGTTTCGATTCTTCCGTGTTTAGGCGTTCAATATTGAGATCCCGCTTAAGCATGTCATTTTCGCTCATCAGTCTATCGATGACTCTTCCAGATTTTCCCAGATTCGCCCGACCAACTGCAGAGCTCCATTGTTGCATCGGTGCTTGTGTCGCTGGCGTTGATGCACTGCCATTGGGAGCAGAATTCTCGTCTTCCAGATGTAGGTTGTTGTTGGAGTACTTCCTTGTGAGGGTAAATTCAGACGATATGGAGCGGACGACACCATTCCCGACTGCCATCGAATTTGGATTCTGCCAGGTTAGAGGGGGGCTGGATGGGGTGGTTGATATCGCGGGAGTTTTTGTGGAGTGAGGCATGTTGTTTTTCTCACTTTTGGTGGGAGTCGTTCGATCGCTTCCAATGGAGATGGGAGACAGAGGCACGGAGTCGGCGGTTACGGACCGGATTGTCGAATGAGGGGAGCTGATTATACTATTCCGAGGACTGTTCTTGTGGTGGTCTTGGGTTGGGCTCGAAGTGATCTGCAGAGCATTCATGGCGTTCTTCTTCGATACTGGAGAGAGTGTTTGTGTAGGTTCATAGGGTGGCAGTTGGGCGTCCTCGCTGCTTCTTGAAGAATCGTCGTGGAACTCTGGAGGTGAGCCATTAGCTGCCATGTCTTCCGCAATGTTGCGCAGACCCGGGGAGTGCGCGGATTTTGGAGATTTGGGCTTCTTCAGGCTCTTGCGGGACCGGGTCCGCAGGAAATCCATGATTGTTTGGTAGAGTGAGGTATGGAGGTATGAGGTAATTGGGCCGTGGCCGTGAAAAAGCAAGGCAATGCAATGCAACGAAGGCAATAATAGACAGCAGTAACAGCGGACGTACCAACAGGACCTCTCTGTCTTCGTAAATATGCGATCTATAGGATTGACCTGGAGCTGGATATATGTCTCGCACACTCCGTATTGCGCATCGCGCGCGTGTCTATCTGGCCTGAGTTGTCACCACCGTCCAGGAACCAGGAACTGATTGATTGGAGAGAGTGAGCTGTAGAGAGCAAAGACTGGCGGATGGGGATGGATGGGTTTTGGTGGTTGTCTTGGTGCCAGGAGCAAATCTGTGGGGGTGTAGTTAAAGAATGTCACACTTCAAAGCAAAATAAGGAATGAGTGTGTGCCTGAATAAGGTGATGGTGATTGTTTTGGAGCGGGAGCAGAGGTTATTATTGAGTTGTTGGGGCAGAAATCTGTTAAGGTTAGGAGGTTTACTTAAACCTTGCACTTGTTCTTTGCTTACCTCGCGCCTACTCTACCTACTACTGAAGCGCACCTAGCAACGTCAGTCAACACTGCTGGTGTATCCACACCTAACCTGCAGGCTCAGGCTGAGGCTGCAGCTCTTCGTAGGTCCAGCCCAGCCTGGCTTTGAGCTGTGATTAGCCCAACCCCTGTACTGTAACAAATTTACCCCATAAACCGCCAATCTACCGCGTGGTGCCGCCAATCTGCAAACCAGAAAACCTACGAGCAAGACGCCGCGCGGGTTCGTACAGTTAAAGTTCGCGTTCGTACGGAGTACTGTCTACCCAGTCTACCCACGATGCAGTGCGGTGCTACCAGCGATTCTCGATACTGATACTGATACTCCGTAGTAATCAAGAAAGATGGCTTGCTCATGAAACACATCTGAGCGCTTCTGTACAGCTGTACTGAACAGAAGTCCTCTGGCTCCGCGAGTTGGCGCTTCCTCACGGTGCACGCAACTCGTACGCATCCATGCAAGATCCCTCCACATATCAGAAATAGACAACCTGACCCCAACCCCAATCCACTGAGCGTCCCCCAAGGCTAAGGCTAACATGAGGATCCTCCCCCGCGCATCATTGCCAATCCATTATTATCCATTTCCAGTCCTCGACTCCTCTGTTTATCTGCCCTGCCCCCCCCCCCCCAAATGCCATTCTCATGTTACAGAATAATCTGACCCACTTGACAGCTATATTATGTTGGCTAAAACACGAGATCCAATATATTGTCTCTCCGCAATGAAAAGGAAAAAAGGGGGTGGTTCATGCGAGTCGACCACTTTTGCGCTGCGAATAAGAACAGGCATCTGCCTGGTACGAGAAGGCTTAAGATTCCAACCTTGGAAGATCCCACCCAGGCTACGGCATCACAACACCAAAACATCAAAACATCAAAACATCACTCATAAGCTTTCCAAGAGGTGCCGAAATGAGATTCGCAAAAAAAAGTATCTCTGTTACTAAAATCACTGCCCGGGTATTACTCCAAGTCATCAATGAGGAGGAAAATCCTCATCCATATCTTACACGCTTACACGCATCCGACCGAGAGGTCGCTTTGAAATTTTTTGGTTCCTCCCGCCGACGCTGCTACGCCGACCAATTGGTATTGTCCCATAACGCCGCCCAAATGATGCTCAGCTTGTATGTCGTAAGCAATAGAAAATACATGTACATTTTACGCCGCCGCAACTGCTACGACCTCTGGCTTCTTCTCCTCTTCATCCTCCGCTCCCTTTAATCTTTCTGCAAACCCAGGACGATATTTGGTAAGGTACTTGGCAGCTATTGGTTTTGCGTCCTCATCTGGGAGTCGTTAGTATCGCGAAATTCCTCCTAAAAATTGACCAAAACTCACAAGTATTCCAAATGTCCTCAACGGCATCTAATGCAATTTCCCGAACGGGCGGTCTCATCATAACCAAGTAAAGAAGACTCGTCAAAGCCAAGTTCACCATGGCAGGATCGCGACAAATAGCCTTGACTCTTGTGAGTACCTCGAGACTCAGACCTGGAATCTCGCTGAGAAATCTAGTCAAGACTTTATCTCGAGCATCCAAATAAGGCAAAATCCCATCAAGGACCTTCAGAGCCCATTTCTCGTAATGCATAACATTCTGTTCCCCAAGCTTCATTTGGACTTGGTCGTTGTACCATTCCTCACAAAGCCAAGCTACGGCTATGTCGATTCTTTTTCTGAAATCTTCCAAGACATACATATAGAGCGATTCGCGTATTTTGTTGCTGAGTGAAAAAGTCGCGTGATCAGACTCGGATTTGATAGAATCAGACTCTTCAAGACCTGCAACGGATCGCGTTGCCAGTCGTGTGATGATTGTGATCCAGTCATCACGGTCGCAAGCACTAGCAGCAAGTCGATTCAGCCCGGCTTTGGATTTCTTCCCAGGCTCTTCCAATGTTTGCATGACGCCAAAAACACGAGATACCGTTCCTTGGCCGATTTGAGCAACTTCGTCAGACGTCATTGTTGGCGGCGGCGGAAGAATGAAATTGCCAGGAGCCATATCAGGGGCTTTCGCGATCATCTCAACCTCAGGAGGAGCACTATCTAGTTTGTTAAGGATTTGTTCTGTGTCTTCTGTCGGATAGAAGTCTGGTTCATAGTCATCATCATCGTCTTCAGCTTCTATTCCTAATGGCGAAGTATTTGGATTCATTTGCTCCACTTGGGTAACTTGCATCGAATCGTATCTCATACGGACGCCCGCGATAGCCTGGTTGAGAGTATCGGCGTTGATCTTTTGCAAAATGGTGATTCCAATCTTGACGACCAAGTCTTCTGACAGTTGAGAAACATCGAAAGCCTTGAGGCCCTCGTCAGTTGTGACTGTAAAAAGCTCGGCTATGCTGTGAGGGCCTGGAGCCAAAGGCGGTACGTGGAATTTTGGTTGGGGGACTGGAACTTGAGCAGCTAGCTTCTGTCTTTTAGTGGCATCTAGTCCATTGATATGTTCCGGAGGACCACGTTTGCGGTTCGCTTCGTCAAATATCTCGTTGCGAGACCGCGCCATTCTCTCAACGTATTGTAGTATTCTGGGAGCCAGGGGATTGTGTGGATCACTAACCGAATCAGTACATCACATCGCAATTTTCATACTTTTATTGGACATACCGTTTGTGGACGTGCACAAGCAACATTCTAGTAGTCTTTTCCATTGACTTAACCATAACACGAAGTTTGGGTGTCATAGGTGAGTTGGCTTGCTTAAGAGGGTTGAAGTTCAAAATAACATTCAGAATTCGATTAGAACACTGAGGGCGACTACGGATGAGGATAGATAGGGTGTTCAAAGTTGCATCAACTAAGACGGCATCACTGTTAGAATATTAGCTAGGGTACCTAAAAGAAAGAATATGGCAACTTGACCTAGTCGGCTGTTGAAAAACCTCCAACATTCTGTCCAATAAACCAGTGGCTTCTGCCTCCAGGGTCCGTAGAGGAAGAACTTGGTGAGTTGGAGGGATCATTCCCAGTGATACTTCCATAGGGTCACCTCGCTGCAAAATTCGGAATCAGTTTCACTTCACGATGTTACAATCAAAGAAGTCCTTCATACCCGTGGATCGGCCTCTGGGCCTACAGTCTGAGCCAATACCACCCTTTGCGCAAACTTGATGCAGCATATTCGTACACCCGTAGGAGCGGTGTCCCATATTCGTAAGATTCTTGACTTGATTGCTTGCATTCGCTCCCATGTTGGCCCGTCATATGAGTTGTTGATACTGTTCCACCAAAGTCAGACTATAAACAAAGAAGGCGTATTTCATTCAAGATGCAAGAATATCAAAATGTAGACGCCAGAATCAACCAGAAAGATTGGCAAATACAGTCTGTTCCTTTGAACAACGTAGATTCCAGAGAAGATTAGATAAAGAGGCCATGGGGTTCAACGTACATCCATCTGACAACGAGGGGGTATATGCTGGCAGCAGTCTGCACAATACTTTTCACCACAGCGCTATCTTCGTTGGGATTTTCAATCATAGATTTGAGGACCTCTAGCACAGTCAAGCACAAGGACTCCTTCTGTTGTGCAGGAACCGCAGGGCTGGCAAAGGTCTCTGCAAGAAAATCGGCCCCCCATCGTCGCAATTCTACCTTAGCAGATTCCGATCTAACTGGCTCATCCCGACCACCAGGATTTATTATAGGAAGAATGCCCTGCAGAATTTGTTGGTAGAATGCAGGGTCAACCAGTACCATCTTGCGTGCATCCTCCAGAAGTCGGATCTGCTGCTCAACAGAGAGCGCAGGAGTGTCCATGGTGAATTTGGTATGGTCGGTATGATGCTGCGGGTACAGGAGCTGTGTAGCTGTAGCTGTTGCTGGCGATGGAGCTCTACGAAGAATTGATCCAGGTGCAATCAAGAATGGGTCGCCAAGGTTCCAGAAGTAATGACCAAAGCTGGTCGCGCATTCTGGATGCGCGATGGCAGATGGTGAAGTTGAAGTTGAAGTCGTCGGTTGATGAATTGGGAGACGCGCTTGATTTGATACCTTGTAGACCCGCGCAACCTTGTCAGGACGCAATCGGATTTTTAGTGTACATTTGGGGCCGCCATTGAGGCCTGTCCCGCAAGGCAGCAACACAATATTAAACCAACCTTGAAGAGTTGGAAGGTATAAGCTCACCACCACAACACAGCCAGAACAGTCAACATGCCAATGTAGGTACTAAGAATTGTTTGCTCTAAATTGTATCAATCAAGTCCTAATCTGCGGCGTAGTATTCCAAAGTCGTCGTATTACGACGAGCAATACAGACAATCCGCGGCCCTCATTCGTGCTCGGCGACCGTACCTCATCAAGAATACTCTCACTGGACTTGGGCTAGCGGGATTCTGCCTCGGAGTTTGTGAGTCAATCACGGTATATACAACGTTAGCGGCAGCTTATATTTCCTGCAGACATCTTCACCATCCGTGCAGTATCCCAGGACGAATTCGAAGATGTCAAGGTTCCTCCAGCGCCACAGGGCGGCAGAGGCCCAGTTGTGAAATAGGCGGAATCAATGTACAACAGCAATAGGATTTCCAGGGATGGGCGCTTTATGCAAATCATCACAATTGTAAATATGTTGGCGCATTACCTCGACTCTTATATCCCAAGAGTAGTCTCACCAAGAATAGTCTCACCAAATCCCCGAAGATACTAGTCGCTCATTCAAGTAAACTAAGTCTGGATTTTGAACTTGAATTTTCTCAGAACTGCCGGAAGGACAGCCTGAACTACCATAACCGCTCTACATCGATCCAACTTTGTAAATTGTATATTTACATAATGAGTACACGCTTAAATGCGATGCCATCGCTTCCCGTGATAATTCGACCATTGAGTTGTGTCTTTCTAATACTGTCCCGTATTTCGCCAGTCCCGATACTCCAAAATGCCTTCGTTGAAGTAAAACAATAACGCCTTCACCATATGTCCATCGTGATATTCATATAAAATCCAGATTAGAAACGGCCCATGATGGCCGCCGCTTGTTCGCGCCTGACTTCCGGTGGAAAGTCACGAGGTATTTCCGTCAACCCATTTGTTGGGGAATGCTGTATACCGTTGCTTTTTGGTCCGTCCTGCTGGGCCTTGCTAGGTACGGGTTGGGGCGGTCGATTTAGATGCGGTAGCTGTGGCGATGCTTGTCGACTTCCCAACGGTGATGGAACAATGGTATGAGAGTGGTTAGAGTTAAAAGGATTATGAGGTGATATTCGGCCACCAGACATAGCGAGGCTTTTCGAATGTTGGAGTAAAGATGAATTTGAGTTTGAAAAAGTACCAGAGATTGGAACGCCTGCTCCTTGCTGGTGTGAATGCCTTCGGGGGGCACCTTGAGGATGAGAGGAAAATGGGCTTGTCGTTCGGGGCACCTGTTGGGCTGAAGCTTGTCTTTGGAGGAGATGGGCGTGGGAAGGATGTTGTGGGTTAGCCCAAGGCGTCTGTTCAATAAACTGCTCTTCGGCAGGCTTGAAACGCGAGGTTGAGCCTGCTGTACGTAGAGCAGCCAACTCTTGGAGTGGAATTCCACCTTGGTGGATTTGTTGGGGTTGTCTTGTGCGCTATTTCCAAGTCAGTAACCACAACCCAAGTTCAATAGAGCGCACAAACTCACCCCCATTTTCTCAAGATCCTCTTCGAGTTCACTCATCGTTGCTGGTGCCATCAAGGGAGCTGCAGGAAAGCCAACATATTTGGCAATCCCAGATAACAGAGAAACTTCGTTGCTATATGCTACTTGATTCATGACTTGCTGCGACCTGCGTGTAGGGAACTTCAAGGTATAATCGGGAACCCCTATATAGCTCCTTCTGTCGTGCTGTATTTCATACCACTGTTTTCCAAGTAGTTCCATCTTCTTCTCTCGAGTCTCTCGGACCTCCTGCTGATATTGCGAGAGGATCTGACTCCTTTTTGAGACGGCAGATCTCTTCAGCGACTCTATCTGGTAATCTCTCAAAGTGTTTGCAATTCGAATTCTCTCGTCTCGTCGGGCGTCAACACAGCGCATCATTGCCAAATATTCTGGATGTGTTGGAGGATCTTGACGAAGCATTGCATCTTCCCGGTTTAATTGCTCGAGTCGTTCTTCATGCAGTCTTACATAAAGTCAGTATTTGAAGCTTTGTTTACAGCGAAAATCCTTACCTGTCTCTAAAAGTGGAAAATTGACGCTCTATCGAGGTTAATTGATCGAGCGCAATGCGCTTCTTTTCAACTGCTTTCATTAGTTGCGCCTCATAGTCAGAATCGCATAACTTACGTTCTTCCTCGTTCCTCTGAGCAGCCTCAGCTTCGTCATCCCCTTCATTATCAGCGTTATCCTCGTCTGCATGCCGAGCGTCTTCGCCATTTGTAGTTGTCTCTGGGTCCGGCAGATTTTCCATGTCCTCAACATGATTGCTCACCCCGTTCTCAGTACCCTTCTTCTTTTTACGTCCTCTTTTCTTCGGAGAAATAGGTATGTCGACAGTTTCTACCGCTTCTTCGTCTACTGCTATCTGATCCTCGGCCTCTTCGACCACCTCTTCTTCGTGGGTTACCCCGCCATCATCCCCAGATATATTCCCGCTTGTAGGATTTAATACGTCCGGGTCTTCTTCTTGCGGGATGTCTTCTTCAATCGCATAATCATCCCCGGGTGTCATGATAGAGCCTGTACGCTTGCGCACGGGTTCCCCAATTTCTTCTTCGAGTCCGCTGCCCGCCATTATGGACCTTTTCCGTTTCCGAGTGTCGGATTCTACTGCAGAGTACGAGGTCTTATTCTCAGCCGACGAGTCTTCCAAGGAAGTCGACCCAGTTGTGTGTTCAGGCTCAGCATCTTCGTGCGCAGAGCTCTTTGGTGATTCAGGGGACTCGTCCATGGAGACATCAGCGTCAGACAATGGCTCGTCGTCGTCGTCGTCGTCGTCATCTGCCGTAAAGTGCTTTTGAAGCTTGCTTGGAGTTCGTTCATAGCCGTGGTCGTCATTGCGAGAGCTTAGAACAACGTCTTTCTGCGCGCGGAATTTGTGTGGGGAGACCTCAATACGTTCTGTTTCTGCTTCCGAATCATTCTCCTCTTCGGACATATTACTCAACTCATCTGAACCCTCGCCGTCGTCGTCTTGATCGGCATCTTTATCCTCAATTTCGCTCAGGCTGCTGGATCCATCTTCGTCCGCGACGCTCAGCTCGTCTTCCAAGGAAGCTGCTGCGTGGGCAGCTTGCAGCAAAGCGTCAGCGCCTTGATCCATAGTGACGCTCATGATGCGCTTGATGTTGTTCCGACCCAATCTTGCCTGTTTCCACGGTGGTGTTTACATAACCTCGTGTGGAGTTGTGTCTTGGATTTGGTGTGGGAGGACGATGTGCGCGAAGATCCCAAGTTGAAGGCACGGACGATGGTGGAGTGACTGTGACAATTTGGCAATATGTGCAACATGTATGAAGTGATGCGAACAAATAACGATTTGGGGACGTCAGTGAATCGTGGAAATGCCGTCTGTTGGGCCTTGATGAGGTGGTTTACGGAGTAGAAATGGGAGCTGTCTCTAACGACCCCATCGCACCTCCCTAAACAGTCGCCGCCTGGCAGAAATCCGTCACCCGATTCAGTTGGATTGGATTGAACACGAAGGACCCTGAACGTAAACTATATGTACCTCGGTATTCAAGGGAGCTATTTTATCTGTAAGAATAGAGTAGCTATTAATCAGAAATACAATATATCCTGCTTTTCTGAATACTTTTATTAATAGTTATCTGTACTGAGGTTGCAAGCCCTAAGTATACGAGTACCTAGTTTGGATCGGCCAGGGTCCGTGCGGCGATTAGGCTTTGGATCTTTTTCCTCGCCTCGGGTTATCGCGAAAAAAATCCAGGAAAGCTTCAAACAAACACCTGCAATACACAACAACGACAATATGGGTAAACGAAGTCGCAAAAGCATCGAAGCGGGGGAGACAGTCAATGGGAATTCCAATGATGTCGGCAAAACCCCAATTGTGGTAGATAAGAAGGCTATCGACCCCTCTTTGGACCTATTATTCGCATCTAGTGTAAGGAATCACACGCCAGTCCTTGGAGACAATCATGCTAATGCTCTTAATTACTAAGGCCGGTCCAGTGAAAGCGCCCCCCAAGGCACGATACCAAGAACCTCCCCCTCCGCGAAAGCAGGCAGCGCCCGCGAGTGACGATGAATCCGAGGAGGAACTTAGTGGTGACGAAGAAGACCTGAGCAGCGTCGATGGGGATTTGGATGATGCCGATCTCTCTAGCCTTTCAGGGGGAGAAGAAGGGTCATCAGATGAGGGCGACCTAGAGAAAATTATAGAAGCCGCGACTCAAAAACCAGCGAAGAAGCGCAAGAGGGCACGGGAGGAGGAAGACTTAGAGGGCAAATATATGCTCAAGTTGGCTAGAGAGGAGGAGAAGGAGGAAGAGGAGCGACAGGCCGAGAGAAAGCTAAAGCGCCAAAGATTGGCAGGGAAAGAGGGCTCGGAAGCCTCAGGCGCTGAAGATGAGGATGAAGAGATGCAAGACGACTCTGACAATGGAAGTGAGAACGAAGATGAATCTGGGGCGGAAGATGATGGCGAGGGTTCAGACGAAGAAGTGACGGCATCAGGGCGATTACCACCTTCAGATATCCCCATGCACGAATCGCTGACGCCAAACAAGGAGGCAGTCGAACTTGAAAAGGCTTCACGAACTGTTTTTCTAGCCAATGTCTCAACAGATGCAATCTCCTCCAAGTCCGCAAAGAAAACGCTACTTGCACATATGGGCTCGTTCCTCGAGTCTCTACCAGATCCACCAGAAGGCAAACCTGCTCACAAAGTCGAGTCCCTCCGTTTCCGTTCTACTGCATATGCCGGAGGTGCATTGCCGAAAAAAGCGGCATATGTCAAAAAAGACCTCATGGTAGCTACAACAAAAAGCACAAATGCCTATGTCGTTTACTCGACAGCCTATGCTGCTAGAGAGGCCGTCAAGCGACTTAATGGAACCATGGTGCTAGATAGACATCTTCGTGTAGATGGTGTAGCTCATCCAGCGAAAACAGATCATCGACGATGCGTATTCGTTGGCAACCTCGGTTTCGTGGATGATGAAAGTCTTGTCGATCAGGGTGGTGAAAATGAACGAAAACGATCGAAAATTCCATCTGATGTAGAGGAAGGACTGTGGCGTCAATTTGGTAAGGCCGGAACTGTAGAAAGTGTACGAGTTGTGCGGGATGAGAAGACTCGTGTTGGAAAAGGATTTGCTTATGTTCAATTCGTGGTAAGTTCTTGTTCTCCACCCATCATAACTTACAAGTGTTAACTGTGGTTCTCAGGATGCGAATTCAGTAGAGGCCGCTCTTCTTTTCCACGAGAAAAAGTACCCGCCAATGCTCCCTCGAGTTCTACGAGTCGTTCGCGCAAAAGCTGTTCGTAAAACTGCCTTGGCCTCACGCGCCAAAATTGCGGTTCCCCAATCCAAGAGTCAAATCTACAACCCCAAAATGCCAACGGAAGAATCTACTCTCAAAGGTCGTGCTGGAAAATTGTTGGGTAGAGCAGGGGCTGCCCAATTTAAGAAAGGAAAAGTCACGGGTGCAAATGATATCGCCATGGGTAAGCGAGGAGATGGTGTTAAAGCAATCCAAGGCATCGCAAAGACTCCAGAAAGCATTGTATTCGAGGGCTACAGAGCTAGTGCGAAGAATGGCAAGCCTAAGGATTTGAAGATGGGAGGCAAGGGTGCTAAAGGGGGTAAAAAGGGAAAGCCAACGAATCGGGGAGCTAAAAGGGCAACTGCGTGGAAGAAAGGAGGTGGCAAGAAAGCTGCTGCGTGAAAAAGTGGTCTTTGAGTTTGTAAAAGATATACCCAGGAATAGAACGGCATGCAAAATCTTCGACTGGACGACCCGTGAGTGGATAATAATACAATAATTGCCATTGCAATGTTTCCCCTTGGCTTTACCTGAGTCGACGTAATGGCATGATCAAAAGGTAGAGCGTGGTTTGGGGCTTGGAGAGCTTACAAAAAGGTATCGCTGCAACTTGTGAAAAGTCTGACAACCACAAATAAGACAAAACCATAATGGCCAGCAAGTACAAAGCGAAACATCTCATTCTCAAATACCTATGGATATGAAACAAGCTGGGCATTCTCAAATGTTACCCAAGTCAAGCCAGACCACGCAAAAACCCCCCTAAAAGGAAAAGCAAAAACATGTTTAAAATCCCAACAGCATGCTAATGCCCTTGACCACATTTTTAAGAACAATCTCCCTCCCCTCAACCCCAGGAAACATCCAAAAATAATGCGGAAAGCCCTCATAATGATCTCTTATAACCCTAACTCCGTTCAAACCCAGCATAATCTCCAACACATTCCCATCATCCCGCAACGGATCCTTCCCACACGTAGCAATATAAACGGGCGGGAACTCTCCTAAATCTTTACTCAAAGTGACAAAGCATTTTTCGTCACTGGGTTGTGCGTTTGCGGCCTCAAGGAATGTTTTCATGATTGCCGCGTCGATGATTGGGACCCCGGAACCGTTACTGCTGTAGGAGTTGTAGTGGGACTCAAGTTCTGCTGGTGGGTTGGAGGGATGGGCTGTCACTGGGACGAGGGCAATGATGCCGCAGATGTAAGACTTGAGTTTGGATTTAATAAGTTGGTCTGCCACGAGAAGAGCAAGACCTCCTCCGGCTGAGGCGCCGATTGTGAAGATTTTGTCCTTGATGCCTCCTATGGTCTCGGCATTGTTATGGACCTGGTGATATGCGGTTAGTACTTTTCTGATGGACTTGGAAGGTAGGAGACGAACCCAGTGAAATACTGTGAGGCCATCGTCAAGTTGGGTTGGCATTTGATATTCTGGGGTCAATTTATAGTCGACTGAGATTATTATGCATGGGGTACTTGCGGCAATGTAGCGGCACCAGGAATCCTCAGCTGAATAGTTATTAGTTTGTGTGTTGTACGAAGAGTAGGCTATAATTGAAGACAGTGAAAATTGGAAGGAAACTGAGACGGATGTCATGATTTCGAACAACCGTATGCAGTGATTCAAGTAAACAGACCTTAATTTGCCAACAAGAAGTGACAGGAGAATCCCGAAAGATTGTAACTTTGATTCTCAGCTGTGAGAACAAATTCAGTGCAGGTCGTCAAAAAGATACGAAACCATTCCTTCTGATGCTTGTCTCAGCTAGCTTTGTAGGAGCAAAACAGAACGACACTCATTACCCTACTACCAGGATAATTCGTGGTTGTTCTAAAATTTCGACTAATCAACATGATTACTTGATCCTGTTGAGACATTGAAAGCAGTTGATAAACACGTTTAAGCTAACCACTGAAATGAACGTAAAGAGGTAGAATAACAAGGAAACTTTACTGGATTTTCTATTTATCTGGGGTTACTGCACTTCCTAGTGCAATTCTTGAGTATATATGGAGCTCGTGCGCGTAGAATAAGAACTTAATCTGGGATGGAAGTCTCACAAGCCACACAAAACAAAACTAGACTCACAATCAAGGTCGCCGACCATCCAACCGCCTCCATGAAAATAAACTCCAATCGGTAATTTACTACCAGTCGGCGCAGCATGAACTGGCTTATACATGCGAACTGGAACTGCAACGACAGTAAAGTCATTGGTAATGACAGACGGATCAGGTGGTGGAGATTGGCTCATTACGAAGGACATGATGCCTTTGTATTGAGCCAAGATGTCTTCAGGAGAGCCTTGGAGGAGAGGCCGAGATCCGAACTTTTCTTCAAACTGTGATTTAAGAACTTAGTATGGTGTGAGGTAGGGAGAAGCGAATCAAGTGTACCTGGAGCCATCTTGGGTCATACCCTTCCGTTGAATTCGACATTTTTACTTGAATTAAATTCTAGTTAAGTAGGTAGGCTGCTGGATTCCTGGAGCTTCAAGGTGATATTTTATCAGCACATAATTTGAGAGAAGCAGGAAGCAGGAAAGAGGAAAGAGGAGGCTGGTAATATATGGAAATTCAAACTGTAATGGAAAGGTCAGCTCATGTATTACTTGGGCCACAGGGTATCCGGTTCACATGCGTTCTGTATAACCTTTTTACCTTCGTGCTTGTGTTTCTGATTCAATGGTGACTACAGAATAACGAGCCATTCATTGGGGCAGTAGGTGGCTTATCGATCGAGTTGCAAGCTCACTGCACGAGAGAAACATATCAATAACCAAGCTGAGTAGAGTAGCACAATCGAGATAAGCTTCGTGCGGGGTCACTATACCACAACAAAATAGGCCGGCTATGGGAAAGGATGCTGGAAGGGGTGTGAATGGATAGAAAGAAGGGTTGAACAAGATATTCTTCTTCCTTGTCTTTCCGTAGGAATACCGACACCTAAAGGTTATAAACCCGACAGTAATGCACATGCATGAAAATGGCTGTCAATTCCGGACCCCAGGTATCGTCCATAAGAAGCATGCCTGCTCCGGGTATATCTGCCGTCCACGTACTCGACTTGGTTGTGTATTCATGGCTTCGTTACTTCAACAACAGCTCGTCGAACCCCATCACATTCTTCCCTGATTTGGTCCACTATGCCACCTTTCCCTCGGACAAGGTCACAAAAGTCTTCCATCGAGCCCCCAACGCCGAAATATACCTTTTTGGCTGCAATAAATGACGTTCTTTCTTCCAATCCTGGAAGATCCAACAAACTCATAAGAGTTTCTCCGAAAGACAACAATGCAGCAGGAGAGTATATGGTTTCAGCACCAATAATTGTGACTCTAGACGGTCGTGGTAGGGTACTTTGGTCTACCAAGGCCACAAATTCGGGACTCCAGGCACCGGAGAAAAAGGATAACGATACACCATGAGTTTCAAGCGACGCAAGGAATTGTTCCACGACTTCGGAGCCAATTTCGAGCTCGCCCTCAGTTTCCCAGTTTCCAGTTCGTGTCGCATACGCCCACGACAATAATAGGTTTGGCAATGTAACCAGCTGAAGAACTGTAGGATTGTAATCTGCAAGGCCCAGTGCAAGTTTTCCGGTAGGAGGAAGATGTGACCTTTGGAGAAGCCACTGGAAAAGAGCAAGAGACGGAAGCGCGGTTCCACAACCGAGCTACTGATATCAGCCGTGACCAATAACATTTCAAGATGTGATTCCCTACCTCAAGAAACATCCTTGGAAGAGAAATAATTTGGTCTTTCCTCTTGTACATCTCTTTGACCACATCCACGGAACTTTCCCAGCTCTTAAATCCCCCTTCGTAGACACCAGTCCTTACATCGTCTTTCCCAAGGTTACCCAGACTCTCGTCGTCGTCTTCAGCCATCACTTGCACTCGCACATCCCAGAGCTCTCTCCTTGGTAGTAAAATTTCCTGGCCATCATCTAGTGTGATTTTGAGAGTCCCATAGACAATTTTGGAGGGAAGTGCATTTAGCATGGTCACTAGATCATGTTTTTGAGGCTGCAGCAACGGCTGACCACTGACTGGAAATGCGGAATTCGAAACCCCGCGTAGAGATCCCGTTTCGGCGACATGATTTGATGAAGGGAAAGGCGGCTCTGGCGCTGGCGCAGAATTGTCTTCTTCTATGTCATCACCGCCGAAGGAAAAGCTGAAAGCAGACATCTTTGGTGCTCTTGTTATGCAGTCGTGATGATTTTTGGCGGGGCATCTCTGATTTTATGGTGAGTGGGGATTCTCTTGGCAAGATCTTGTGGTGGTTGAGATGGAGCTATTTGGTAGACTAATTTAAGTAATTGTTCTATAGGTTTGGAACAATTTATATTCTTACTTTTGCATATCTACGTCATTATTATAAAAGCTTCATAACGATCGCTGAATTGGTGGCAAGATTTAGCATAACTACCGGAAGTATTCATTGCTGCTTTTATCGTACTAGAAACCGCTTGTGGCATTGTGACAGCCACCCAAAATCTTGCTCAATCCTTGTGGTTATTAGAGTATTACCAAAAGTTTCAAAGGGGGTTCAAAACAAATTGGCCACAAATTGGCCACAAAACGGTCGTGATGAGCATAACCTAGATGGACATTAGCGCGAGCTACTGTAAGAAATGTTTCTCTTGGGCTCACCATAAATATAGAAGTAAGGGGGTTTACAATGGCTCAAATGTACTAAATGAATGAAGTCAATGAATTTTCAGTCTTTTTTCGTCTTTTACCGCCATAGTTGCAGAATTCTAGTTTCTCGTCTCTGATTAAAGACCTCAACAATGAAAAAGGTAACGTCCGCAAGATGTCGACAACGTTGGACCCAGTCGTCTCTATTTGAAATTCGCTTGTCCAGAATGATTAAAGTATTTTTTTCTTGGACCTTTAGAGCATTTCGAAACAGCAGCCTAGAGACTCAGAATAACTCCAATTGGAATTCTTTGAGAAAGATATTAGTAGCACATAATTCACCGCTTCAAGCCTTGCTGACTCACTTAAATCTACCAAGTCCAGATAAGCTACGTCCTCACTGCACCAACCTCACCTTCGCTTTTGACCCAATCTCAAAACAATTGATTACGAGCCCTCTAAGCAGGCAGAGAGAGCTTTAATTTCCTCTTAAGGATCCTTGTTTGGCCCACTTTTCAAGGACTATCTGACCCCGGGCTAGGCTATAAGTGATCTTTCCCATTTTGCTCTTGTCTCTTGCCTCTCAACTTCTCCTTCTTTACAACTATTCCTTCAACTAATAATTCAAGCTTTCCAAACTCGCGCTTCCCAAAGGTTCTTATTGCTTCCAATAAGTACTCTCTATGCTCTTTTTATCTTAGAAGTCTAATATTGACTTTCATCCTTCTCAATTTATTGCAATACACAGAGCTTACACGTCAAAATCTGTTTGCTTGACCTATCAACTTCACCTTCAACCGTTTCTATTCAAGCTTTATTCTTATCTTCGATCTTCCTGATCTCAGTTTGCTTTCGAACTCAACCAGCAATATCCATTTGGAGATCCTTCAACCGGTCAAAATCAAGCACAACTCAATCTTACCTTAGAGGTCATACAGGTATATCCCACTCCTGTGATACTTATCATCATGCTAACTCTCTTAGATTGCAGTCATGGCGGACATGGAGGACACCAAGATTGGCGCCATGGAAACTTTGCTTACGGCTCATGAATCAATCGTGAAGTCTGAACCCGAAAATGATGATATCTTGAGTACAATGGAAATACCCAAGTTCATCCGCCCTCCAAAGATCAAGGGAAAACCATCTTCAGATCTAGTATGGTCTCCTTTTTCACTTTCATAAAACGCTCTGCTAATGTCTGAAAAAGGAGGAGTTTGAAGATGCAAGTATCACGGACAAGTTGAAGACCGCGAAGCATACAAGAATCACCCTGGATCATTTAAGAAAGATTCTAGAAGATAAGGCAGACCTTTACCCCGAGTGTAACCAATTTCAGAAGGAGGCTGGTAAGGCTTCGCTCTCCACAATCGGTCTCTGAATTTAAAAAGATGGTGGCTGACCAAGTATAGAGGAAATTTGCAACCTTACCTCCATGCCACGTGTGTTGGTAGGCGTGCTAGGGGCCACAGGCTGCGGAAAGTCTTCCCTACTTAACGCACTCCTTGATGAAAAAACACTCTTGCCTTGCAATGGTATGCGAGCCTCAACCAGTGGTGAGTTGGTTTTGTTGCTAGCGATATGTCGGCATTCTAAGTAAACCTTGAGAAAATTATGCCAGTAGTACTGGCCAATTCAATCATGCCAAACGGTTCCCGGTAGCTAAATGATCCAAAGCGTCCTAGTACACGTTGGGCATCCTTAGGCATATGAATTGCAAAGGCCGCATCTCTTACTTGTTTTGTTCCCACAGATATTCTGCTTACTGGCTTTGCTGACTGTACTAAACAGCTGTAGTTGAGGTAGCATATAACAGATCCGAGAATTCAGGACAAAGGTTTCGAGTAGAGATCGACTTCGACGATGAAAGAGAGTTGATCGAACAAGCATTTTACTGGCAAGACGACATTAATAACGGCATGGATGGAGAGAAACCAGATTCCAAGTCCAACAGCGACGCAGCTATTGCCCTTAGCAAACTTAAGGCAGTATTTCCTGGAGTCTCCGTTGACCAGCTTACATCAACGCCACCAAAGGACCTATTGAAACTGAGAGACCTCTCAGATGTTCTTGGAAAGACCAAAACCATTTACAAATCAAAGGCAAAAGATATGCACAATGTGATTAAATCGTTTGTCGACAGCAATAATAAGCTATCCGACGGATCCCTTTGGCCTCTAGTAAAGGTAGTCAGACTCTATACAAAATCGAGCATTTTGAAGAGTGGGCTCGTGTTAGTGGATGTTCCTGGAGTTGGAGATTCCAACACAGCGAGGTCTTCTATTGCCCTTCGGTACATGAACAATCTTGACCATATTTTTATCGTAGCGGATATCGTGCGTGCAGTTGACGAACAAATTGCGAAAGATCTGCTCGGTAGATCATTACGCGATCGTTTGTACATGGACAATAAGTACAATGCTGTGACTTTCATATTGACGAAGACGGACATCATTAACACAGAAGAGGTCATGGAGTCACTCAATTTACAAGAGTCTACTCTGAAGTTAGAAATCGAGCAGTCACAACGGCTAGAAAAGCATTTGGAAGCCGCAAGAAAGCAGCGAAAACGCAAGCGTGACGAGAAGGCAGTAGAATTGACAGCTCTCAATGAGCAGATCGAACAAATAAGACACTCCCAAGGCCGGTTGAAACTTCAAATGAAGATGAAATGTATTGAGGCACGAAACACCTGGTCATCAGAACGTCTTGAAGCCGATTTTCAGGAGGGGATCAAGGAAACGGAGTTGGAAATGGCGGATTTGGAAGATAAAGAGACGCCGAGGAAGGAATACGCAGGTGAGGAGACATATATGCTTGCTATCTATCTGTACTGATGAAGTCACAGAGTATCGTCCAAGCAAGTTCAACTCTTTCTGTGTAAGCTCTACTGCTTTCCATAGCTTGAAAGGCAAAATGCACCTTGAATACGACAAGGTCGGTTTTGGCAGCCCAGAAGCCACTAATATACCGGCTTTGCAGCACTTCGCCATGGAGCTAACTAGTGATGAGAACGAGAAACTCGTTGATAACTTCGTCATGAGATGGAAGATTCTTAGACCCAAACTTCAGTCATTCGTCGAAACCAAGGACGCGGATGTGAAACTGTCTCTCGATCAAACACAGGAATTAAGAGAAGTGTTGAATATACACCTACAAGAGTTCAACAGGTCTTGTTTCAATACTACTAAAGGAGTTATAAAGGGTATGAGGAAGGTACTTACTCAGAATATCACACACAAGATCGAAAAGATCGACCTGGAGAATTGGCAAGACGAGACCATACGTTCGGAAGAACATGGGATGAAGGACTTGCGTTGGAGCACCTTTAAGGCTGCCTGCCGACGGCTCGGTTATTTCCCTCGAAGATACAGAAAGCATATAAACTTCAACGGTGCATTCGCTGACTTACTTCTCCGGCCCATTGCCCGTCCCTGGCGCGATACGTTCAAACAAAAGATGGGTCAGAAGTATGGTCAGTTCATAAAAGATATCATGAAGCACATGGAAACCTTCAAAACGTCCTTCGAAGCCAGCATGTCGAAGATCTGCGAAAAGCCCTACTACCCTGCAGAGAAATTGCTTGAACAGGTTGAGCTCCTGGAACCCCTTTTCCAAGACAACGTCTTAGACGCTCTTCGACGTTTTCGTAAAGACGCAATAGAAACCCGCCAAGCTATCGAGCCGCTCTTGAAGACTTTGATGACTCCTGCCTATAAATCCTGTTCTACTATCACCGGTTAGTATCTTTGACATACCTTCCTTCTTATTGCAGCGGCTGACCCCTATAAATAGGCATAGGTTGTTACAAAAAGATGCTGAA
Organism: Hymenoscyphus linearis; assembly: GCA_900536425.1. Lineage (NCBI taxonomy): Eukaryota > Fungi > Ascomycota > Leotiomycetes > Helotiales > Helotiaceae > Hymenoscyphus > Hymenoscyphus linearis. The sequence continues at coordinate 63,322 of UNPR01000047.1, read as the reverse complement.
AGAACTGGATGACTTCGTTGTCAAAAATGCCGTACCCTTCGCGGAGACAGTACGAAAGGATCTCATCAAGAAGCGCTTCGTAGAAATAACTGAAACTCAGCGAAAAACACTCACTGAAGCTGCAAAATCAATCCAAGATTCTATTACAACTGAATTCACCTATATGATCGACAATGCCGTCTCAAAACCTGGTACCGCTAAGAAGGACCAGCAAAAGTTCCAACTTCGACAAGAGATATCCACACTACTGAAGAAGTTGAACGAAACGCTTCAGAAGGAGTTGAAGAACCCGGAGGCTGAGCTCCATACTGCCGCCAACTACTTTGTCAAAGAGGGTCTCATTCCTGCAGAAGGAAGTTCTGAGGATGCCGACGATGTCGAAAGCGTGGTCTCTGAGAGTGATGATGAACGTCCTTTGAACCTCGGCTCTGAAAGCGAGGATGACTCCACCGAATCAGATGGATCTGACGACGAGCCCGATTCCCAAGAGAAGACAGAAGAAGCATATCACGTGCGCGAGCTGTTTGGGGTGCCAAAAGAGCCAATTGGCGCTTTTGGCGGAACCGGTGAGCTCGATGTTATAGACATCGACTCCTTGATGGAAAATCAAGCTCGGATTGCAGAGCAAGCGATGGCAAAAGAAACGGAGGAAAGTGATGAAAACCTATTCGTTACCCCTTCTCCCTAGATCTAATTCGCAACTTCACTTTTAAATGATATGATCCATGACGATCTCATCATTTCAACCAGCACCAAAGCACGAAGGCGGAGATATTTCTGTTTTCATGTTTTCACAAGTTCTAATTTCAACAATCAATCACAATTTGCAACTGTTAAATCTTCAAGAAACTCATTTCTCAAGATTTACAAAAGAAAAATGGGGAAAGGGAGGTATTCATTAACAACACTAGCTAGCTTCCAGGACAGGAAATTAGGAAACCAACATCTTGTAGTTGTCTGAGTTTAACCTCGGCAATTTGCTATTTTCACAGATCAAAGGTTGTACATATAGGGATTAATCAGCTCACGGATGGCACGTTAAATCACTCAGCAACATTGATTGTCTGGATTCTGCTAGAATAGGTAGCTGACATCAAATAATAACATTTCAAAATTAGGGCCGTGAGTGAGAATGTGGTTTGAGTGATGATAATACCGTACAATCAAGTTAAACTTGCAAGTAGATTTCAGATCCTTTGAAACAAGAATCCAGACTTACCCGAAAGCCTCGCTAATTACGCGAATCATTGGAATATTTAGTTCCTTTGATAATGGTAAGCTTTAGTTAGAAAGAAGAACAAGTCCTTTCGTTAGTCATAAGATATTGATCTACTCTTGATAAATAAGCGTATTTTACCTATAAAATTTAATAAAGAAATGAAATCTATAATTAGAAATGCACTCTTTTATAATAGAAATACTACTAATAATATCACGGATGTATACCTAGGAATGGGTGTTCTAAAATACAGGTTGTAAAAGCAATGATTCCTTAGTAGAACCCAGTGCTACGGTCAATCAGGACGCTAGCCGCATCATTATAACTTGTCCCCAAGAAGATAGCCCTAGCAACCGTTTTGATGCTTACAACCAGGGTATGAACGTGTGAGCCTTGGTGTACTATATAGAAGACTCGTGTCTCCTAAAGGACTGGAAATAAGGCAGGGAAACTTCCAAAAGAGTGGTACCTAACAAGGGCTAACATCGAACCCATTATGTCTCTTTCGAGAACACCCAAGTCGGCGGAGACTAGATACTGGCCTACAGAACTTGAGGTGGCAGGAATTGTGTGGGTGTTGCGAAAAGTCCGACATCTCGTAGAATGTCGTAAGCACAAGACTCGAATATACACTAATCATTGTGCCGGATTGCTACCAATTGTCACGGATGTGTACCTAGAAAAAGGTGTTCTGAAATATAGGTTGTAGTAACAATAATTCCTTAGTAGAACCAAGTGCTACGGTCTAAGTATAGGTAAAATCGCTTAAATAGATATCGCTTACATAGTAATAGTAAGATGATGTTATCCTTTTACCCTAATCATCCACTCTATCCCTCTCATAAAAACAAAAACTATATCATTAATCTACATAGCTTATTCACTAAGGTCAAATAATCATAGTTAAGATTTTTACTTGAATAATAACGTAAAGAATTCTTTTTAAATCGTGTAAATTAACTAAAACGTTTTAATTATCCTAGAATTTTCAAGTAACTAAAATAGTTAGATCGAAAATACTAGCATATTAGAAGTAATTATACTAAAGCTGTAGGGTAATTATTTTAATTAATCCAACGAGTTGGTACAACCGTTTCAGTTAATCCAACGAGTAGGAATAATGATTTTGGTTTATCTATCGAGTTAGAATAATCATTTCGATTAATCTGAGTTACAACAACCATGGGTTGCCATGGGCCAGTGGCATGCTACATTTTATAATGTCCACGAGATGGGGAATTTACCTTTTCGAAAGATGGCACGTCAACGTTGAAACTACATGGAATTAAAAAGAGGAAATATTCTGTTACAAGCTAACATAAGGAGATGCGATACCAGAGAGGATGTTGGCGTCCATGTAAGTCTTTTCGTCGTCCCATCCATCTGTACACTATCGCAGCCCCTTGAATTGCTGCCAAACCCCAGGCACCAATCCAATGCTGCAAAAAACTATACACATTTACCACCCCAATCCATTCAACCCCCATACCATTTGCCCTTTTAATTATCTTTCTCGAGGTCTGCCAAGATCTTCTCACCCTTTGCTCGGGCAGCGTCGATGTCACCCACCATGTAGAAAGCACTAGAAGCATGTTAATTTGAGTTCTTCATGGCATATATCTGGTCAAACTTACCCTTCTGGCAAATCATCACCCTCTCCGCTCATAATGGCCTTGAATGATCGGATAGTATCCTTCAAGTCAACGAGAACACCCTTGACTGTTTATGTGGTCAGCAGAATATCAGATATTTTACAATGGAGGGTTACTTACTACCGGTGAAAACCTCAGCGACAGCGAATGGTTGTGACAAAAATCTTTGGAGTTTTCGGGCACGCTCGACAGTCAACTTGTCAGCTTCTGACAACTCATCCATTCCCAAAATGGCAATGATATCTTGAAGCGACTTGTACTCTTGCAACATCTGTTGGACCTTGGTGGCGGTATCGTAGTGGTCTTGACCAATGATACGGGGGTCCAACATACGGGATTTGGAATCAAGAGGATCGACAGCTGGGTAAATACCCAACTCAGAGATACCACGGGAAAGCACAGTGGTGGCGTCCAAATGGGCGAAAGTGGTGGCAGGGGCAGGATCAGTCAAATCATCGGCTGGCACGTAAACGGCTTGAACGGAAGTAATAGATCCCTTGTTAGTAGTGGTAATACGCTCTTGCATAAGACCCATGTCTACTGCAAGAGTTGGTTGATAACCGACAGCGGATGGAATACGACCGAGAAGAGCAGACACCTCGGAACCAGCTTGGGTGAAACGGAAAATGTTGTCAATGAAGAGCAACACATCCTGACCTTCTTCGTCACGGAAGTACTCAGCTACAGTCAGACTTGAAGTAAATTAGCAACAGAAACAATATGGTTCAATCGTAGTTCTGTGGGGTTGAGGTGTGGTGTTGAGGGGTAGGGACTGCAAAAGTGAACGTACCCGGTAAGAGCAACACGTGCACGGGCTCCTGGGGGCTCGTTCATTTGACCGAACACCAAGGCGACCTTGGACTCTCCATCAAGTTGAATAACCTTGGTCTCTTGCATTTCGTGGTACAAATCGTTACCCTCACGAGTTCGCTCTCCTACACCGGTGAAAACCGAGTAACCACCGTGGGCCTTGGCGATGTTGTTGATCAACTCTTGAATGAACACGGTTTTTCCGACACCAGCTCCTCCGAAAAGACCAATCTTTCCTCCACGAGCGTATGGGGCGAGCAAATCGACGACCTTGATACCGGTAACCAAAACCTCAGCTGCGGTAGATTGATCGGTGAATGGAGGGGCATCGGCGTGGATTGGGAGTTTCTTGGTGTGCTTGATGGGTCCACGCTCATCAATTGGGTCACCAGTAACGTTCATGATACGACCAAGTGTTCCTGGACCGACTGGTACCATGATTGGGTTTCCGGTATCAGTAGCTCGGTGTCCACGGACAAGACCTTCGGTACCTATATGGGATGCGCATCAGTGCCCGCAATTGATCTGATTCCATCGCAAAAACTTGTCCTTACCATCCATAGCAATTGTTCGGACGACATTCTGTCCTAAATGTTGCTGTTGTGTCCGTCAGTGCGTGATAGAGTAGTGCGTTGATCGTGTTGACGTACAGCGACCTCAAGAACCAGCTTTTGTCCACCGTTGTCCGTCTCGAGGGCGTTCAGAATTGGGGGGAGCTTGTCGGTGTCGAATTTAACTATCAGGACATATCAGCGTCTGATGCCATCGGTCGCCGAGCCCTTCGAAGGGATTTTTTGAGATTTCGCAGAGCTCGACGTTGTCGTCGAGAAGAATTTTCCATCACTCACCATCCACAACGGCACCAATAACCTGATGGATCTTTCCATGCAGGGCTGTGTCACTAGCAAAACGAGCACCAGACGCTCTTAATCCAGTAGAGACGGCTGGTCTGAAAGCGCTCCGCGATGCCTGGAAGGCGGATTTTTGAAGGGCGCTACCGAGAAAACCGTTATTAGCTCAATTGGCCCAATTCCAAGCCATCGCAACAGCGTATCAAAAAATTGGGGGGTAGATACATACCTTCTGAACATCTTGAAGCGTTGAAGATGGAGTGGAGTTGAGAAGGTGGAGGAATGGATGAGTTGAAAAATGAGGTTCGGAGCTTCCAGGAGTTTGGAGAGGTGCTGTTAATTGGGTCACGTGGCAGCACTAGGCCATATTGAACCTTGAAATGGGGCCGCACCAGGCCGTGAACTTCCGAGGAAAAAAAGACACTTTCACTTTCGTCGGCATCGACGTCCTAAGTTTTGAGGCTCTTTTCATCGGAGTATTTCTTGTTGATTTTAGTCTTTTGTTGGGCAAGTCAAGGCTTATTCTCCTCTTCCTCTTCTGGATTTCTTTTGAGAAGTGAACATTTGTTTTTTCCACCATATTTTGCAACCACCACACAGGCACCCACGACGGACAGAAGGAACCGACAGGGAATAGCTTTCGTTATTTTGCCTTTTTCGAGTAATTGACAGGATTATTCCAAAAATTTAGAATGTTTGAAATCACTATTTCAAACGGCTCAAGTGACGTTCTCAATTACTCTAAGCTAATGGAATAATCACTTCAAGCTATTTTTAGAAAGGTAGAGCAAGTAAAGAAATATTTACTATTATTTTAATATTCACCGCAAGCTATAAGTAGCAAGTCCCTGGAAGTAGTTTAAAACTCTCATGAACACGAGTGCTCTACATTGCCCGAACCTAGGTTCAGTAGAACTCAACTTTATTTTGGACAGTGATATCCAAGGTTCTTGCGGAATAGGCCAACAGTTCAGTGGAATATTCAGTGTTCAATGTACGCACCTTGAAAGGCAGCAGTATATGGCAGTTCTAAATGCTCAAGTTAATAGTCTCAATTACTCTAATCTGTTTGGAACAATCAATCCAAGTATCCCACAGAGATAGAACAAAAGAGTAATATTCACCGCTACCTTTATTTCCACCAAGAGCCACAGCAAGGACCAGTGTTCTAAAAAACCTGGAGTTAAGTTCAGTAGAACCCAACTTTGTGTTGGTCAGACTGGGTTTCTTGCGAAGGCCAAACGTCTTTCGGTATATAGAATTATACAAGTGTATTCCTTTCAACGTCCAGAAAGGCAGGAGTGACTACTGTTTGTTGTTCTAAGCGTCTTGGATAATTCATACTCTGTAGACATTCAAAGTGACATCATATCCCCTTTCCGCTCAATGTTTTGACATTCCAAAGTAAATTTAGGTGATTAAGCCAGATCTTTTCGCTTAATTACATACTTTATTCGAAATCTCCGTAAGGTTGTAAACCGCCCAAGACATTTGGAATACGAGGAGTCCTCTTGTAATTCCCACAGGATAGCGGAACTTTCATCACAGGATAACTTTCGAGATTCCCAGCTTCCTGGCTTACTTCATTTGTTTGAGATATGCTATGGTAACCCCGAAATGCGTGTTTTTGTCAATAAGACTATTGCAACCGCCGCAATATAGGGCTGAGAAGTTCGATTATAGCAGTGGCAAATCTTTTACTCTATTCTAGACCACGCTAATGTTATGGATCTGTGGAGTGTGGAACGAGTGGGGAGGTAGGTGTGGAATAAGGAATGAAATGCGGGCTGTAAACATCACAACAACATACTACTTCATATGAAGAATTGTGTTTCCTTCCCTTTAACAATTTCTCACTTCAGCGAAATCTCCCGGCACCTTCTAATATCTTTATCTTCAAAGTTTAAATACAAAATCTTTGCTCCGATTTGATAGCTTTAGAGGAGCAAGAGCTCTACCCCGCATCTTTTTTATCAATCCCACATATAATTCCAACGCCTTCAATTATCTTCTAAGGTATAGAATTTGTGTCCATGCTAAGTGTTACGATTCCTGTACTTTTAGTAGTGTCTCGCTAGTCCTAGTCTCAGCTTTTAGTAATTATAGGTAGCTAGCTACTCGAGTATCCGAGACAAGACACGGGATATGTAAGATGTTGGTTGGCGGTGAGGGAGGCCACTTACGTGAACACACTAGGCGGGGTATATAGCGGGCGTTACAACCTACACTCCTTAGCTTAGCTATATTCCCGACCTAGTGTGGTCACGTAAGTGGCTCTTCTCACCGCCAACATCTTACATATCCCGTGTCTCGCATCGCTACCTATAATCACTAAAAGCTGACGCTGGGACTACCAAGACACTAAAACTACAAAAATCGCAACACCAAGAATCCTCACTTTAAGGTCACAATCAATTCATCGATACTTTCTCCACAATACGTCAATATCCAGTTAGTATGGATGTACATCAAGATCGTGCTTAGGAAGGAAGGAAAGAGTGAGTCACTCCACCCACCTCAAGTCCAAAGCGGGAATAATCTCGAACATAGGTAAACCCAATCCAAAGCTCAAGTCCTAAAACTTTTTCTTTGAAATTCTTTCAATCTATGATAAGTTACCTATCAAGCTTAAAAGAAGTTAGAGACTCGGGTTAAGTGGCATGTTTGAGAAGATAGCTGCTCCCTAATGGTATCGGGATAGAGCAGATTTCACCCCTTCTAGTATATCAATAAGTTAAACATACTTCCTTCCCAAACCCCTTCAAACCGCCCAACTCCCAACCGACAAAAGAAAAGTCCGCTTAACCCCATTACCTCAATTCCATCTCATGCTTCCCCAAGTTCCCCAACATTTAAAACTTCCATCACAAAAGATCCCACAAAATCGCAGAATACCCGATTATCCCAAACTCTCCTCCCAAAATCTCAGAAACAGCCACTAAATAAACATCCGACCGACTTAGAAAAAACCAGGTAATAGCAAGAAATAAGTACACAGATACTACTAGTAAATACTAATGACAAGAAGGCAAAATGAAGTGTGAAAGTCTTTCTTAGCGTTTCCCATCATCGACAGGGAAGCAATTGTTCTGTTCCTAAGACACGAGAAGGTTTCTTAAATCTCTTAGGGAATATACCTACCTACCTACCTACATTACGACCCAGCCTTCAAATGAGTTCAAGTACTGTACTATAACATCCCTTCCAAGAACCTTGACACTCCTTCCTTCAAATTTCTCAATCTCCAACCGCTTCATTCTTACCTGTACCTCAGCAAAGCCCTCACTCAGATTGTAAATAAACAAGGTATAATCACAAATTGCAAAAAAGAAAAGACGCAACACCCATCTCAAAAAAGATGCCTTTTGAATTCCGACAATCTACAGCAAAGGCACGAAATAGCTATGCTATGTACCATAAAAGCAAAGTCTATTTTTCCCTAAACACCATTCATTTCCATGAAGATATCACCTAATCACCCGCATGTACTCAGTAGCTACGCTTTCAAAGCTACAATGTTGACTCAAGAGCAAGAACCTATCTCATGTTAACAAATATACACGTAATACGTAATTGGGCGAAAACTTACCACTACAGTCCTCGTAGGCAAATAGATCTGCGTGAAATTCTTCCGTCCATTCCAAGGTAGGTCGGTTGTAAAGAACCTAGTTGAGCTCTCAATTCTCTCAAATCCTCCATACTCGTTGGAATCGGAATTGAGAACCACGCGGTAAGTACCAGCTTGCTCAATACCAATTCGATAATCTGGGAAGCTCTCAGTAGGATGGAAGTTGAAGGCGAAAACTAATCCAGCACGCTCAAAAACAATGACCTTATCCGATTCATTCTTTAAACTGATGTATGCTTGAGGAGAATGTAACCAGCCGTATTTAGCTTCCGTCCTGTTCATGCCAGCATCAAACTCGTTCAAGAATCTGTACCGAAGATCATGGTCTTCTGTTAAATTGAACTGACGACGAGCATACCAAAAGCTGTTGTCATTTCCAGCTCGAGGGAAATCAAGCCACTCCGGGTGGCCAAACTCGTTGCCCTGGAAATTGAGATATCCCTCACCACCAAGAGCATGCGTTAATAGTCGAATCATCTTGTGCAGAGCCATTCCACGCTCAATGATGGGTGTTAAGGGGGTTAATTTAGACATGTTGGTATACATCTCTGCGTCACAGAGATACATCATGATGGATTTATCTCCAACCAGACTAGATTTGTTAGCCGAGGTATGCTAAAGGAGGAACGGGTCAACTTACGCCTGATCGTGGCTTTCGCAATAAGCAATTGTCTTTTCGCCATGACGTCTGTTTGTCATAGTAAAGGCAATATTAGATAAATCCCACTCATCGTCCTTCTTTTCTTTCAGAATTTTAATCCACATATCAGGAATAGCCATTGCTAGTCGATAATCGAAACCAACGCCTCCTAGAGATAATGATAGACACAATGCCGGCATACCGGAAACGTCCTCAGCAATCGTAATCACCTCTGGATATAATTGATGAAGCATCTCATTGGCAAGCATGAGGTAGACAATACCGCCATCATCAACAGAAGGGCCAAAGTACTCGTGATAGCCGCCTGAAAATCCTCTGGTTTATGTCAGCTAGATTCAGATCACATGGTTGAAACACTCACGTTCCAATGCCGTGGTGGGTATAAAGCATGCTGGTAACACCGTCGAATCGAAATCCATCAAAGTTATACTCGTCCATCCAGAAGCGCAAATTGCTTAGGAGAAATCTCAGAACCTCATGACTATCATAATTGAACAATCTGCTGTCCCACAGCTCATGTTTACCTTTAGGACCCGCATGAAAGTAACAGGCATCAGAACCATCAAACTCATTAAGTCCATCAAGGACGTTCTTGGAAGCATGTGAGTGAACAACATCTAAAAGAACAGTAATTCCCAGGCCATGTGCAGTATCAATGAGCTCTTTCAATTCATCGGGTGTTCCATATCTGCTGCTTGCGGCGAAGAAGCTGTTGATTTGGTAACCGAAACTTGCATAATAAGCATGTTCCATGATTGCCATCAATTGGATAATATTGTATCCCAGGTGATGGATTCTTGGAAGCATGTTCTTGGTAAACTCCTTGTATGTGGAAACTCTCAATTCTGGAGAGGAGATACCAACATGTGCTTCATATACCCTCGCACTCTCTGGCTTCTTTGGTCTTGGGTGCTTGAAAACGTATCGTTCGGATTCTGGAGGATTCCAAAATCGAGCATCATAAACTGGAGAGACGGCAAGGTCTTGTGTGACATACTTGATCCATGCTGGAATTCTTTCAATTCGTTCTCCAGATGGTGTGATCATGGAAATCTGTATGAATTAGTATATACATATATACTAGAAGAAAACATGGCTTTATATACCTTGATCTTGGCTTTGTGTTCTATGGCTGGCTTTCCATCCTTTGCGGGGATTATAACCTCAAAAACACCAAACGGGTCCTTCTTCATAGGATGTGATTCCCGACTCCAATCATCTATATGGTGTCAGTCTTCCCCACGAGGAGGTATACGGTTAGGGGAATGTATTACTAAATTCACCAATTAGGAATGCTTGGGTCGCATTGGGCGCCCATTCCCTATAGGTGATATTGTTGTCCTTGTCGACATTGAAGCCAAACTTCTCGGTTCCCTGTTGGATATATTGTCAATCTCGTATGCTCGAGTTTTCCACAAGAGGAATTACGGACTCTGCTAAACTTCTCCAAACCACCTTCGGTCTCATCTATGGTCTTAATCCACTTTTGGACTTTGCTGTATCGTTCTCGTAGGGAATCAGAGAAAGGCTCGAGCCATGGGTCGAGTTTTACGACACCTGCCGAAAAAAGCAATTAACTTTTGTTGGACATAAGATTGGACCTGAAGTTCTCCAAGCTTAACATACCAGTGCCATCATTTGGCAGACCATCTGCAGCTCCTCCGTTTACAACGGAGTTGCTGGATTTCTCATTTGTGCTGTCCATCTTGAATGTAACACGGAATTGGTGTCACGGAGTGTGTTGATGGGTCCAGACAGGGTCGTTGACGAAATGGTGGGGGTTTATAGGTATTTTGAGGTCGTGAACATTAGATTCTGAGGCCAATGTAAAAAGTTAAGTAGCTTTTCCCCGGATCTTGTGTTGTGTAAAGCTCTAGGAAAAAAAGGCAGGCGATGTTGCGGGGTGGAGGGGAAGCAGGAGAATTAAGTTTGATCGTAGAGCTGCTACAGCTGGTGGTGAACAAGCTGGAAGACAAGCAGGCCTGGCCTCCCCTCGCCTGGCGAACGTCATTGCCTGTTGCGTCCCCGGTTTTCCTCCCAACAATGCGCTGTACTGCCAGACTGCTCACCTGCATATTCAACCCCGCTCAGGCCACCCTACATTTTTATTCTCCTTCACTACCCGAGTACTAGGGCTAGGTCGGTAAGTTGTGCTATTCAATTGGATTTCCCCAATAGGTACTGGTATAACATCTAAACGAGTCCTTGTGCTATTAAATTAAATTTCCTCAATAGGTACTGGTACAGCATCTAAACGAGTCCTTGTGCATCAAATATGGAAAATACTCTGCAGCTTGGAAATGTTGATATTCGATATTCTAGAGAATCACATGATGGGAAAAAGATGACAATAAATAGATGCTTTCGTTACTCTGAATTCTTTCTGATCTTGTGAGAAATTAGGTACCTAGGTACCTATAGTTGAGACTATTAAATTTGTGCTGTTGTAGAAGGTGCAAGAAGAGGTTTCCAAACAGGTCAGCTGTCCTACTGCCACTTTTGACCATGTAGAGTAAACTCTCTCCCAATTACGAGAACTCGTCTCGTATTAAATTTCACTTCCCCAGCTATTTTCCACCTAACCCACTTTCCCCCATCGAGTCCCCCTCGTACCCCCATCTTGCTTGCCCTAGGCCCGGTCGTTTAGCAGTCTTTCACCCCGCTGCACCCGACCGTTATGAGATTCGGAAGAACCGATTTTCGCTTGTCAAAGACTCCCGAGATCCCCGCCTCCGGTTCCGTGGTTCAAGCCGAGGCTTATTGTACCTCTGTATGAGGCGAAACCATCACCATCCCTCACTGAAAGCCACAACTACCACATCTCAGACCAACCTTAAAACTTATGAAGGGAAATGTGAACACCTCCTTTACAAAAGCCAATCTAGGAAAGCTACGGTCAAGGGAGAGTCTGTTTTCATTATGATAATGCGCTTCCGTTGACCGCCAGCTCGACTACGCTCCACCTACTCCGCGCGCCACTCTTATTTAAACAGTCAACATGTCAGCTTCTCGCCGGTGCATCCTCCTATCCGGAGGTACAAGATCTTCCCCCTTCCCTACCTACATGTCTTCTCGCAGCTTTACAACTCTCCATCGCAGTCTCCCTCATCGCCGCTCAATATTCAGTACGCCCTGTAAACTCGTCATTTCTCATACTCAAGGTTATGTGAACAACTATGAGGCCTATGCACCAACCAAGGGGCCCCTCTCGCTGTCTTCCAAGCATGGCGTGTCAACTCTCACCCCATCCCTTTTGAAGAAGCATCTGGACAAGTTTGTTGTTGGACAAGATAAAGCAAAGAAGGTCACAAGTGTAGCAATTTACAACCATTACCAGCGCATCCGGGAAGTTCGACGCCAAGAGGACGAGGAGCAAGACAAGCGGGATCAAAAGGCCAGGAAAGAAGCAAGACAGAGAATCCCTTCTGAGTTACAACATCCGATTGAAAGTATATATCCTTCTCAATTCAGTCTCCCTTCTCCTTCATTGTTGTCTCTTTTGTCACATGATACTCACCTTTTCCTAGCTGATTACATTGGCCAACCTCAATCGGCCGATCTTAATAAGTTTACCCTACCAGGACCAGGACCAGAACCAGAACCAGACTTGGGTTCTCGGCCATTAGAGGAGACCCGCAATACCATTATTGAGAAGTCCAATCTTCTGCTTCTGGGTCCATCCGGAGTCGGCAAAACCTACATTCTACAGACACTTTCCCGTGTGCTAGAAGTTCCTTTTGCCACCGTAGATTGCAGCTCTCTCACCCAGGCTGGATATATAGGTACAGACATCGAGTCTGCAATCGAGCGTCTACTGCTTGCTTCTTCTCATTCTGTTAAAAAATGCGAAACCGGCATCATTTTCTTCGACGAGCTGGACAAGCTTGCCAAACCAGCCGTTATGACCCACGGTCGTGATGTTTCTGGCGAAGGGGTGCAACAAGGACTTCTCAAGATGATTGAAGGTACCACAGTTACCATCAATGCAAAGCCAGATCGTAATGCCAAATCGGATTCTCATGGCTCCTCTCGAGGAGATAGACTGGACCGAGGAGGTCGAGAGATGTCTGCTCAACAAGGAAAAAGTGAACAATTTACCATTGACACAACAAATATCCTTTTTGTATTTGCCGGTGCCTTTGTTGGACTTGAGAAGATAATTACCAAACGTCTCGCAACTGGATCTTCAATCGGATTTGGCGCTCCCATACGCACCCCACTGGCGCCAGCTTCCCCAAAAGCACCACTAGACATTCTCTCCCAGGTCAACACCAAAGATCTCCAGTCTTATGGGCTCATCCCAGAGTTACTTGGCAGAATACCAATCACAGTCTCTTTAACGCCCTTATCCCTCGCGCAACTCGTTTCAATCCTCACCGAACCAAAGAACTCCCTCGTAAAACAATACACCGCACTCTTCGAAACCTTCGGCGTAAAACTCCGCTTCACAACCGCCTCCCTCCACGCAATAGCCGAACAAGCCCTCCCCCCATCCCCAAAACCCGATGCCAAACCCCAAGACGCGACAGTCCCAGGAATGGGCGTAGGAGCCCGTGGTCTGCGAGCTATCCTTGAATCAGTCCTGCAAGAGTGTATGTACGTCACCCCAGGCTCCGATATAAGATTCTGTCTCGTCGACGAGCAATTCGTACGTCAGCACTTCAAAAGAACAACCAGCAAAGATTCCGATGCTACTGGAAAGGAACTTCTCCCTCTCTCTTGGCCGCGCTCTTGTAGTGTTTCTTTTGAGCAAGCTTATGAAGCTGAGGAGTTGGAATGGGATCGCAAACAGGGCGGTGAAAACTATGTTGAGGATCGAGATGATGGGAGTGGATTTGATAAGTTGCGTGCTGGTGGGAGTTCGGGGATGTAAGGGTTTGAATACCTAGTTTTTTGCTTTAAGGTTAAAGAGGGGGGATCATGATTAATGGGGTGGTTAAGTTTCTCTTCCCTTCTCTTCTTTTCTCTTTCCGTTTTTCTGCTGTTAAGGGGGTCATAGTACAACAGTCTTTCAGGATGTTCGGAGCATTGGGCGGTTGGTGATTGGGGGGTTTTTTGTCGGAGTATTGTGTATAAAATTCATAAGCGCGTTTGTACATAGTTCACATAGTTTCGGTTTGACGAAGCAACGCAATGAATACAAAAGTTTTAAAATTTCAAGTCTTGGATATATTGTAGATGAGGATCGTCTTTATTTCTCTTTGTATCACTTGTTTATTATACTACTTGAATATTCTCAACTTCCCCTTATAACTCTCAATTACCTACTCCCGACTACCTACTACCGACTACATACTACTCATCATACTCATCATACTCAAAATAAACAATCTATTCAAAACCAGCTCTGTACTCTCATTCCAACTCAATATCTCAATCCTCATCAACTCACTACCGTAGAAGGAAAAGAATCACCAACCCCTTCCAAACTCCTCATACTCACTATCTAACATCTCGAATCCAAACCCATAATCCAATACAATCCCGTATCCTCTCCTCACAATCACCTCACAATCTCCTCATTATCTCATACATAGCCTCATGGCCTCATGGCCTCATGGCCTCATGGCCTCATGGCCTCATGGCCTCATGGCCTCATGGCCTCATGGCCTCATGGCCTCATGGCCTCATGGCCTCATGGCCTCATACCCTTAAATTCATAGCACCATACTCACACATTCCCCAAGTCACACAGTCACACCACCCAACTTAACCCAAACCCAAACACAAACACAACCCCATGACCCCATGATCCCAACCCTATCCAAAACCGATGATGATGAGAACTTCAGTCTACAAAGACGGTTAAGCAAAAGAAATGTAAATTTTGAAATACCGGTAGTAGAAAGAAATGGAATCATTGACCAAAAGCAAGAGTAAAATTTGGGTTATAGCATCTCTTTCGTGGTCCTTGCGTGATAGCCTAACGAGGGAGGGATAAAGGTTGATGAATAGACGGCGGTGCGAGTACCTCATGCCAGATTCAATGTCGAGAACTTTGGAGATTGATAAGGGGGGGGGGGTAGAGGGGAGTTCTATTTCTGATGGACTTGGTTGAACAAGAAATGGAAGAATTATTTACTGGCTTATGTTACACATCGAAAGGGGCCATCAAAGCTTCGGCGAGAAGAACTCGGTACCGGAAACAGTCACATCAACAATTAATTATAGAGGTTGTCATGATTTTTTTCATTGTCTGCTATCCTCGTACGAGAGCATACCATTTATGCTGAGAGAGTCGTAAATGCAGCCATATGTAAATCCCAATTGAACCCCCTGAACACCATCCAAGTAACCAGTTTACTTGAGAGGAATGAAACGCGAAGAGTGGGTGGCACCAATACCAGGTCTTCCGTGCTTGACTGGGTGGCTATTCAACATGTTAGCAGATATCCTCGAAACGAAAATACGAGGTGGCAAGGGGCAAACATACTAAGAGATAGAGAATTCTCCCAAGTAGTGTCCAACCATCTCAGCCTTAATTTCGACCTGGTTGAACTCCTTTCCAGAGTAGATACCGATAACGCTACCAATCATCTCTGGAACGACAATCATGTTTCGGAGGTGGGTCTTGACAAGATCCGGCTTCTCGTTTGGCTGGGCCTCCTGCTTGGCCTTTCGGAGCTTCTTGATGAGACCCATTGGCTTGCGCTTCAATCCACGGTTGAAACGACGACGAGCGCGTGCGTGGACGACATCACGGAGTTGGTCGGATGAGAGATCGAGGAGTCTGTTCGAAAGAATAGAGGGTTAGCTTGTCTTTTTATGGAAAAAGAAAGATCCCCTTTGAATTCTTCATCGTAGGTATGTATGGGAGGCGTACTGTTCGAGGTCAATTCCACGGTAGGAAAACTTCTTGAAGGTTCTCTTCTTCTTGATCTCGGCAGCGGCCTCAGCGTCCTGTAGTTGGGGAATATTTGTTAGCAGGTGGTTCTTTTTAGATTGGCCGGTGCGCCATCGTCATCTGCACATGTGCGCATCTGCGATACAATCGCAGACGATGATGTAGGAGAGGGGAAGATAAAGATTTGATACTCACGTATTCGTCAGCCATTTTTGCGGTGATTTGACGTCTTTTGGGTTGTTGTCAAAAAGGTTGTCGATTGATTTTATCGCGAGGTTGTGTGGGCTGGCTTCGCTTGTTAGTGGGGACGGGCTTATCACGTTTTGTATTAGGTCAGCATCCACGAAATCTTGGCATAGATTAATCCACTGGAGTCATTTGGCAGAGGGTTTGGCGAAAGGGTTGAGAATATTTGGATACATTTATTCATTCCAAGGTCTAGAATAATTGTAGGTCGTCGATTTGCCCAAAATATTGTTAGAAATGATTGTTGGTTTGTTGAGGTCTAGCACAAAGCCTATGGGATAAAGGATCCTTAAAGGGTTTTGGTGCCTTAAGTGGATCCTCGAAGGAGCATTAGAGTCGGGTTGAGGGTCGCCTGAGAGATAAGGAATTTGAAGGCCTTAAGTGGTTTGAGCGCTAAGATTATTCGACCTCGACAGCTTTTTAACCCTCAAAAGCGATATAAGTCTTAGACAACTTAAACCTAAGCACTTTTACTAAGGCTCAATATACCTAAGGGTTGTCCGAGGATTATAGAAGTACTTAATAGATACTAGAGGGTTAGTAAATATCTAAGAGGATCAAATAATATATAAGGGTTCACTCGAGGGTGCATTGAGCTAAATGTAGCTGCGCCACACCTTACAGGGGTGTACGAAAAACTCGGTATTATACACATACGACGGACGACAACGTAATACAAATATAAGTTTCAGAATCGCTCGATTCTACGAAAGTTTACAGGCGCGAAATCAGGACAGCTCCTGGCGGCATTGCGTGCGTGCGTGGGTGTACTGCCTGTAGGTGCTATGCCCGCGCACCTGTGCGGGGTCGTATGCTGATAAAGCATGTACTCCTTGAGGATTAAAGATTTTTCTTAAGGATCAGCGTTTTTTTTTGAGGGTCAACGTTTTTTTGTAGAGCTCTATAGAAATTGGTTGATTATCATATAGCTCTGATGCTTAAATTATGTGCGAGGGTGTAATATATTCTTTGTTTCCAAAGAGGAAAATGTTTTTTTTAAGGCTCAGACGATTTTAACCCTCGACCGAGCCGCTGGCGAGGATCCAGTTGAGGCACCAAAACCCTTTAAGGATGATACCAGAAAAGGGAATGCCCCATTCTGTTGATTTACATCTGTTTTGACTCTTTTCACAATATAGGATGCTTGTGTTATCTAGGGCAAATTAATTCAAAGTGGAAATGCTTTTTTTTGTGTGTCAGGTAAGATTTTTATATCAATGGAAGCCAGCAAAATCAGTCATTCACAGATAAATCAGTGTGGAGAAATAAATTGGAAGAAGCACGTCTGTATTCCGCTATCTAGTAGGCATGATTGACATTGCTTCACGAGGAGATTCGTAATATCCGTCCCTAGACTCCCAAGACATGCAAACCATAGGCAGAGCCTGTACAATCTCCCAAAGCCCTGTCCACATGTATTCGTAGAAAGAGGGATCGAATTCTTTGTATCATGAATTGACCGCTTAGTCGAAGAGACCGAATCCCATATCCTCGTCGGACTCTTCCTTCTCTGTAGTAGATTGTCAGTATCGTTCTTGCAAAATGGATTGGGCATAATGCATACCCTCTTCCTTCTCCTCGACCTTCTCCTCAGCAGCGGCACCACCGGTGGCAGCTCCTCCAGCAGCAGGTGCACCACCACCGGATCCACCAGATGGGACGGAGGCCAACTTGGATGAACCCTCAGCGATCAACTGCAAAAACCATTAGTATCCTGCAAACGAAAAATCGCAACTGTTGAATTTTCGCATACCTCGTTGATGTCCTTGCCCTTGAGCTCGGAGATGAGCTTGGAAAGGCGCTCATCATCAGATTCGATTCCGACAGACTCGAGGACGGTCTTGATGTCCTTCTCGGAAGGAGTGGTCTTTCCACCGAGGGAGAGGAGGAGGTAGGCTGCGAGGTGCTTCATTTTGATAGCTGCGCAAGGAGGGGTCAGTATATGCGCTTGGATACAGCGGTTGCGCAGAGATGCTGTGAAGAGGTAGACTTACAATTTGATTTGTGATTTGGGATGAACAGGAGAATCAATCACTTTAACCGCGGGTTGAGCGGAGACTGAAACGACAAGTTCTTGAAGGTCGTAAATTGGTTCTTGAAAAAGTTCAAAGTTCGCAGCTCTTGAAATTCTACGGACTCCATTGTGCGGCTCGCTTATCAACACGTGCACAGACTCGCCGGGGACAAAAGCGGCCTTGGATTAATAGCCCCCCACGTCCCCACTGAGCGGTTCGGGTAAAGTGAATATTGTCAGGATCGAGTCGTGCGAGCATTGAGATACAGTTTTCAATGTGGGTTTAGCTGGATAACTTAGTAAGTCTTACAATGTTCACAAGTCAATCGCATACAGATCAGCAAAAGCGAGAAGTTTTATATTTGTGTCAATTCATTTCTTGCCGCAACTGAGACTGGCACTATGCATTACGTATCATTAGCCAACGCCAGGGCTATGCTATCAAGTATAAAGTATTAGTTTTGTAAAGACCAGCAATTCGTTTCCTCATGATGTTGATTCGATCTTGATCTTAGATCTAAATGCAACCTGATCATCCTATGCATTCGTTAGCCAATGTCCCAAGTCTAGGAACCCGCACGCGAAAACTCACCTCCGCCTTTCTTTTGCCCAATACTGGTTCTGGGGTTGCCTTTTTCAAAATTGAAGTCAAATCTTTCGTTGCTTCTGCATAACAACTTGCATGAAATATCCTATCTCCAACCTTCCGGGCATCCATCCAGACAAATTCATCGGCATTGTAAAGCCACTTTGGTTCAAACTTTTCTTGGCAAATTGGACAGTGACTGCTAGCTAAGGCGGGGTCATCAGGAACGGGCAAGTATTGCAGTTCTGGTTTGCTATCTACGCTGGAACTAGCAACCCCGGAGCCATTCAGGCCTTCATTTGGGACCGCAACGCTGTCGCCCTCCACTTCACGAGATGTAATCCAATCCTAATGCAAGAGTTAGACACCTGCTCTGAGGTATGAGGAGATAAAACTTACCATCTCATCAACATATAGACTTCGGTGCTGTCCATTTTTCTCTGCTTCTCTCATTCTTTGATGAACCTTGAAGTGCCAGTCCATGTGATCGGCTTTCTTCTTTCTACCTGCTTCATCAGACTGAAAACGACGTCCACACTGCGTACAGGCCGTGCCAAGCTTTTCATATAGACGAGATATCAAATGTGGTCGAGGTCTAAAGATTGTTAGTTATCAACGTAGTATGACAGGATTGGGATTTATTACAATTTCAAAGAGTGAGGATCGGAAAAAACAACGTCGTTAGGTAGCTCAGCCAAAGCTGTTCTAGACACTGGCGTTACATTTTGGAATGGAGGGGTTCTCACAACAGGTGGTGTACTGATGTGAGTTGGCAGCGGATTCACGAACGAAGGAGGGAATCCCGGGAGAGCATTGCCAGGGAAAGGAGCTGTGCTAGTTGCCGGTGGTGCAGTAGGTGGTACAGCTGGAAGTCTACCCGTGGCTCGTAACAATTCAAGTAGCATAGAAGGGGGTAGCTGAGGAGGTAAAGGGTTAGAGTTGTTTGCAATAGCAGGCTGTACAGGTGGTTGCCCATACGCAACAGGTGGCGTTGGGAGAACTGTTGGAGGTGGGGGTCGGTACATGGTCGGCGGAGTTGGCATAGGAGCTGGCGGTGGTGGTCGGTAGTTGTTTTGCGGAGGAGGAACATTAGATGGTGGTGGTTGTTGTCTATAGTTTGGAGGTGTGGGAGTCTCTCGATGTGGAAGAGCGCTAGCACTTGGTCGTCCACGATCCTGCTGTTGCTGTCGGCTTCGGAGGTATTCATTGTGAGCTTGAATTGCAGATGTTTTGGCCTTGATCAAAGCATTCTCAATTGGGTTGGTCACATCTCGTGGGAATACGGGTCTCGAATCCAAGGCACCCGGTACTGGCTCTTTCCATGTCTTCAACATCTCATCCATCTTTCTTCGTACGACGTTGTCAACCATGGCATAAGCCTCCATGAATGTCGAATAGAGTCCTCGGGACAGAAATATGGTATAGGGTGTGCCGACATTTTTGACGATAGAATCGAGAACATAAAAAGCAGGCAGCTTCTTTTGAGATGAGGTCTGCCGAAGTGTAAGCAACAGTGTCAATTTATTTACGGAAATCGACATTAAAAGAATTATGAAACGTAAACACTAGAAAATCTAGTTGAGGAATTAAGAAGACACCGCTCCTACCTGCTTGATGTGTGTTTTCAAAGCCTCCGATATGGCGTATGCATGCTCTGTATTTTCCCTTGCAATGACGGTTAGATTGCTAATCTCATAACGCGAATTCAAAGTGAGATCCAGCAGAGCCTGTCGAAAGTCCTCCGCAACACCTTCAGATATCTCGGAGTTCATGATGGACTATAGAAAGGCTGGGAAAAAGTGAGACGAAGAGACTGCTTGAGCTTGTGAGATGATGATGATCTGGGCAAAGGCTTCCACAATGAAAAATGTCTTTGTCTCTTGAGATCCTTCTCCAGACTTGTGACGCCGGAAAAGAGACTCTTCAACAACAGCTAGCTAACTCCACGCAATTGCATTCAACTCAGTGAGATCAAGAAGTGTGTATTTGATGACTGCCAATCCACCAGATGGCCACCTCGCCTTCAAGTCTTGCCTGTGATTCCCACGCCCTTGAACTGCTATTCCCGATCCCGCGCGCAACCCCAAATCCCCAAATATGAAACGAACAACGTGCTTGATAGAGCGCGCGAGAGCCGTCCTATGCGATATCGGATCTGCGGCGTTGGTGAGCTGAAAGATTCGGGCGCTGTGGTTGTTGATCGTGGGTGTTCTGATGGAGGAAGTTGAGGTTCAGGTTCGCTGGGAGAGCGGAGCGGTATTAAAAGCTGCGGCTGTGAGCATCGCGCCAAGCCTATTTTGGTGCGGCTTTTGATTCACCCTTGCCATGCGCACGCGCCACTAAGGCTTGGTACGTACCCCAGATCCAGATCTCAAAACATGGCTTCACCTCCCTGAAAGTCGCCTCTTTCCCCTCCCCCATACAAAAGATCTACAAAACATCAGATTCTCCATATAATATCAGAAAACCACCGCTATGAAGTTCGCAACATCACTCTCCGTTCTGGCCCTCGCTGCTGTGGCTCTTGGTGCCACGGTACCGCAGAAAGCCGTTATCGTCTCTTACCCCGATGAGACTCCGGACGAGATCATACAGGCGGCCATGGCTGCCATTAAAAGTGCCGGAGGACTGATCACCCATGAATACAAACTCATCAAGTAAGTTACCGCCCATACTTCTTCTTGACGTGCTCCCTCTTCTAACCTTGCTTCAGGGGGTTCGCCGCCAAAGCACCAGCAAAGACCCTCGAGGAAGTTCAAGTCCTAGGGAACGACTATCACGCGGTAATCGAGGAGGATCAAATGGTATCAATCACCGGCGGCGTACAGTAGCGGCAGCGACAATGGCAGATATGCCTGGGTTGGTTTCGTGGGAGAAGAAGAGTTCAACATGCGCTTTAATACACATATTGGGTACGGTTTTGGCGTTCAATTTGGGCATATAAGGTGGGAAGGAGTATATGCGTTTGGTTTAAGGGAGGCGCACAGAAGACTCCCGATAGCCTCGGGTGCCTCGGGGTTGATTCAAATTCCGCCGCAGCAAGCTGCTGGCATTACTTTGTCGATTTTTGGTTTGGAGAGAGCAGGTCTGCAGGTTTAGACTGATACCTATACACACAATGACACCTCGTGGTGCACTCATACCTACTTGGTTATTCTGTATTGTATTCCAATTTAGGTGGCCTTGAATGTATGAATTTGTTTGGAGGTATTGCATGCATGGTCAACATATGAGAGCAAGAGGATTGCCAAGCTGGATTGCAACTGTGGGTAAAATGGCATGAACAGAGGAAAGAAAAGCGTTCCTAAATTCAGAAATAGAAATAGGTATTGTTAGCAAAGCTATATGCTCCATTATTGCACTATTGCTGTATAGTAATCACCTTTATCTTGACTTGAACAAAGTCATTGTGAAAAGGAGAAAGAGAGTCGTTATGAAGATTGGGGAGGAGGTTGCATTATTATAGCCTGTGCACGCCTATCAGTCCCATCTACCAGCGGTTCCTAACAATGAAACGATCTCGCATAAAGACCTTTTCACAACAATAAACCCATTCAGCAGGAACAAACAATGAGGACTCAGTGCCATAAATCCCGAAGCGACCGAATTTAGTTTACTTTATCGTGAAAATATTTTCAGCATAAACACCACCAGAAACAAAAACCAAGACTTACGAAAGGTCCCAAAGACCACATAATCAGCAAAATGACTGATGCCAACAACCCAACAGCTGCCGCCCTGATCAGATGGGTAAGCACATCATTCGAAGACCTTGACTCAAAGGTCGAGTCCCTCGCAGATCTGAGCGATGGACTGGTCCTATCGAGCATGCTAGGTTAGTATCCCCGCGTCCCCTCTATCCTCTGCCCCTTACCCCGTACTTTCCCGCAGAATTAATGCTAACTGATTATTTGTAGAGGAAATTGATCCCGAGTTTGCCGTCCAGAACCTCGATACCAACACCTCTTCCTCGAAATGGCTGGTCAAGAAGAAGAACCTGGAGGCAGTCTACAAAAAGCTACAACGATACGTGAGCACTCACTGTGTGGATGACACCGTCAATACTGCCGCTCTTGATGCTGCTATCGATTTCAATGCTATCGCAGAACGCGAAGACGGAGAAGAAATAACCAAGCTACTCAAAGTATTTTTGGTGGCTGCAATCAACGGTAATAACGCACCAAAATTTGTCCAGGTCATCACCGAAGGCAGATTGCCGGATGATGTGTGTATGGTAATTAAGGAGATCATATCACCACCATCCAACGAGGGGGACTTCAGACCTGAGACTAGAGACGATGCCCTTTCTCTAGAGGCGATTCGTGCCGAAAACACAGCCCTGCAGAAGAAAAATGGGGACTTGAATACGAGATTAGAACATTTGCAGTTTAGCTATGATGAGTTGCTCGAATACGGGAGGACAAAAGATGAACGAATCGATGAACTCTTGAAGTTGCAAAATGAAAAACCTGACGACCATATCAAATATCTGAGAGCTCAGCTTCTGGAACGCGACAATCTGATTGCCATCCAGGAAGGGCAAATAGAGGACGACCGTATCAAGCTAGAACGCCAGGCAAGAGAACTTAGAGAACGTCCAGACCCGGAGCAAGTTCAAAAGCTTGAGGACCGAGTGAAAGAACTACAGGTCCAGAACGAAGATCTCTTCCAAAAGTCTAAAATCTTGGACAATTTCAAAAAGAAGCTGGAGAAACAAAATCACGTCGTCCAAGAGAACACTGAGCTACGTCAGCAGATAGACATCTTGAATGATAACCAGAGGGAATTTGATAAAGTTCACGAGGAGAATGAAACGCTGCAAGCAACGATCACTCAGTATCGTAAGCAAGCCGCTTCATACGAGAAACAAGTTGTAGAGATGGGCAGTCAAAAGAAGCTTTTGCAAGAGGAAATACGCCAGCGAGATGCTCGTATCCAAAATCTTCTGGAAGGTAAAGCTCACGATGAGGAGTTTATCCAAAACTTGCACGAACAGATGCGAACCAGCTCACCCAAGCTCGCATCGCCCCCCTCTCCCTCTGCAATCGTCTCGCACCTTACCCTCGAGGAAGAACTTGCTCAATCTAATGAACCAACTCCCAACCACGCCCTTGAGATATCACGACTTCAGGCGGAAAACCAGCTTTACAAGAGCCAGTTGGGTGGAACAACCGCTGCCAACCTTCGCATCGAACTTGATGAGTTGGATACCGTCCGCAAGAGGCTGGAATCAAACTACCGAGATTTGCAAGAAGAGAACATTCTTGCTCAGCATCAACTTTCGGGTCTCCTGAGCCGCGTTGAAGCCGAAAAGTTAGTTACAGCTGGGGTTTCTCCAAACAAAGCTGGCGTGATCAAGATGCTTACCATTGATTTTTATAGGGACGAAACAATTGCTGTCACTCGAAAGCTATACCTGGAAACCCTCTTCGAGCTCAATCAAGTCAAGGCAAAGCTAGCAGAAGTTCAAACGGAGCTCTCTAGTCGAAATCGAGAACTTCTCCAAGCTAAGGCAGATCTTTCCGCCATTGACCAAGAGGAACTCGATGCTTTGGAAGATCTCAAAGCTACTAACGAAATTGTCACATCTTCACTTCAGAGCGATCTCCTTGTTCTCCAGAACAAGTTCAAGAATCTAATGACTGACCATGAGCAGCAGAAGTCGCACCTGGTTGACGCTCTCATAGCTAAGGATGCACTTAGCAAGGAGGCCGCTGAATTGAAGGCAAATGGAGGCGCAGGCAAGACAGCAGAGGTAAGCACTGGGTTCAAGGTTCCGGGGAGTTCTGCACAGAACTTAGGGCCAGTCACCCAAGAAGACGACGCTGAGCTTGCTCGAGAGCTTGCCGCTTTCGGTAATGCCCCAAAAGGGCTTCGTGATTCTTTTGCGCGCCCTACGTTAGCTGCAATCACAACTATACTCCACGAAAGTATTTGGGGTTCGAGGGCATCCTCAATAGCCAGCACTCCTTCTCTTGCATCGTCACCGGGACTCTCTGTTTCACCTCCCACCCCGGCTACAACTCGAGCCCCACGTCTCTCTCGCGAAAGAAGATACTAGAAAGGGGTTTAGCTAACGAATCATTCATTAGTTCGAGAAGCAAGAAAAAATAATTCTAGGTCTTCAGATAAGACTCAAAGCCGCAGAAGAAGGTGGTCTCGACGCACAAAAGGTATCGTATCAGATTCATTATTTTCATTATTTTCGCAGTCCCTTTAAATTGTACTATTCATGTTGATTTATGCGTTCATGTTCCCTTCCCTTCTCTTCTTTGCGTGTTCTACGCCTCCAAGCAAACAATAATGGCACACATATATCTCAAGACTAACACGGTATTGCAGGCTTCAATTATCAAGAATCTCTCCCGAGAGAACGCTTTGATTTCCAGCGCGTGGTACGATCTTACCGGTCGATTACAAAGTAATCACCTAGTTCTACAGCGCCGTCAGGATGCACCAAAGAGCTGGTTGAATAAACAGAGACAGATGGTCAGCACTATACCCAGACGATAGAGAGGTCTCTTTCTTATATTAGAAGTTTGCCGTTTTGCATTCGGAGGTAGCGATTCTCGTTCTCCATTTTGTGGACGATTGGTTGGACTTGGAGGACGAGAGTTATTTTGTGATAGAGGTAGTTTGGGTTTCTATGAGTGTGTTGTGTGTGGGATTCATATTGGTACTGTGCTTGCGTATACCCCTTAGATGTCGCTTATAAATAATGCAAGACTATCTTCTTAGGCTGGAATGTTGCTGTATTGCTTTGCTTAAGTTCGTTTGTTGATTGAGTCTTTCCTTTTGGTATTCCGAGCTCAAACTCCTCGCTTTTTGATAGGTGGCAAACCGATTCTGCCTACGTAACAAGAGCGAGTTATTTTGATATGGCTAGCGCCACATTTTATAGGCAAGATGTCCTGCCCCAGGTACCGTAATTCGTGTTACGCCTTTATGGTTTGCCAGACGAGCTCTTCAAGCTTCTGTAGATTGACTGTAGTCAGGATGCAAAGGTATTCCTACTTTCGATTGGTTGTGATTTTCTGCGGCCACTGGTGGTACCATGATATTAAAAAAGGGGAGGACATTCGAGATTCCAACCTCTAGATATAGTCACTAAACAGAGAATTATATTTAGAACAATGGATTCTTGGAGGCTCAACAAATCACGAATAGCGGCCCATGGGATTAGCCTACCCGCTAACCCGCTCTGCAGTGTAACATACCTGTACCAAAGATCTCCATACCACAACATCAAGATTCTAGACTGGTCTATATCGATCTTCTTCATCTCCCCCTTATCTGAATTCTTGATCCTTATTCCCATTTCCATCTCCGAAAACTTCCAATTCGGATTTTCTCGAATGGTTAACTCCCTCAATTCCCCATAAATATATTTCAATTGTGACAAAGGAAGGGAAGCACCTGTGATAAGGTCCTCTGGCTGATCCGGATCTTGGATCCGCTCGCATCGGATGGGCACAGCCAAACTCACGTGCACGAGGGACTTGAGTACTCGAGTATGACCTTCTCGATGAGATCTTTGGTTTTCGGAATTCCAATCCGACTGCGAAGTGCAACAAAACTTTTTTCGCAGACGTCCTTTTGGAAATTTTGCTTGGAAGGGGAGGTTGATTGGGATGGATTTCTCGATTCATGCGGGAGTGGAGGGGTCCTTTGAACTTACTGGGTGACGATGTCATTAAGTCGTTGACGGGATACCTCCCGGCTCCGCGGGGAGTCGGAGACTTGGTTTTTCTCGACGAGGAATTGGGATATCGTGGTTTTGGTCGTCTGATGTTGGATTTATATAAGGAACGGTTTCTTTGAGTTACAGATATCGTATTGATAATGCGAGGTACGTTAAGCAACATTCTCAACCATCATTGTGTTGGAACCAACGTTTTACAGACAAAAGATCTCTAAGACCTACGTGAGCGCCAGAGGAAAACGCCCATTCTTTGATGGCATTCTGGGCCTCATAGCCGGAGCCAACAATCGCAGCTCCTTCGAAACTTTCGGATGTCAGGTCCTATTGGCTGCCCAGTTTCACACCTCACTGCGACGCTGAAGAAAATCCGATTGAATCCAAGGAGTAAGGTGCTTCAACCTGCTCGGAAGTGTGGAGATCTCAGATTAATTTGGCACGCTATAATTCTGATTTCATCTCCAGCCAGATGTTTCTCGGGAAAGGCTGAAGGTAATCGCCAGATGCTGGTAGCTAGTGCCCAAAATAGGGCCCGGTATTCTGAAATTCTTTTTACCAAAATGATTTGCGCGCAACTGAGAGTTCTCACGAGCCCGAAGGACTCGCCGAAGAATTCGATCGAGAGCTATCAATTGTTGATGACGATGCGGTGCATTGTCGGCTAGGGTGTCGGCATGGAGCAATAAACGAAAGGCGATGGAAGCGAGGAACAAGGGGGGAAGTTTCCATGGCTGGCGGTGGACATTAAGCGTGAACGTCCACCGTGAGACGGTAACGAAAGGATTTGGTGGCCAACCAAGAATAGAGTAACTGTAATGCTCTCTTTCCAGCTTTCCCCAAATGCTTCAAAGAACAAATGCAAACATCTCAAAGTCTACAACGATTATGTGTTTATTACTAAGTGCTTCTAGAAGTGTAGGAAAACGATACCAATACACAAGGGAAAGTGTTTTATGACCAGCCCAAAGTACCTCAACCACCGGTATATTACGTGAAAACAAAAGAAACAGGATTTGACCGATCAACTGACCGAAATAGTCAAGGTCAGGCAAATCAAGTCACAACTAGCCTTGGTCTTGATCCTACGACAAGTATTTTTGTGGAACGCCAGCCATTCGAAAAGGAGAGTTTATATCCAGGCATCAAGAAAGTCCGATCATCGAGCATAAATCATCCAATAGTACACCTTATGAAATTAGATCCCACGTCCCCACTCTTCCGACCTATAAGCACCATACTTCATCTGGAAATAATCGTTGTCTCCTGCTTCGTCAAGCAATATAAGCCTCGTTTCGATTGCGCTAGGCTTGATAAGCTATAGCTCATTAGCATAATACTTGAAACTTTGGCTACTACACTTCGCTATTCCTGACCACCAAGGAGGGATACTCACATGAGAATCCAGATCTGGAAATCTTTCGATGACCATTGTTGCAATTTCCACACTCGTCCACCTATCTCTTTTCTCCTCAGAACGAGGAACTCTTCCTTTTCCGTCAAGAGGACAGTGACTCCAGAGATATGCGATGAATCTGTCATGAATGGAATTCCACTCTCCTGGCAGATCAACACAAGACGGTTGACGGTGATTGACTAATTCTGGACCACCAGGACGAGTGTATCGACGGGTTCCGGGGGTGAGGGATAGCACCTTTTGATATTTGGTCATGCTCTGGGGCGGAATGTTAGAGACGGATTGAGCAGGCCCGAATAAAGAGGCTGTCATAGATCAAAGCTCACCTCATCGCTTTGAGAGTTCGATGATTCGAGTGTTTTGGGAGGAGGTGTAGGAGGTATTTCAAACGAAGAGCGGATACTGTTCTGAGAGACCAATCTGAGATGTCCCTTGTTGAGGATCAGTAATCGCTTCTATACTGAAGAACATATCAAACAGGGAGCACGATTGTTAAGTACTCACTATCTTTTCTCTTGGATTGATACTGATCCGTATGTTTTGTTTTCCAGTGGTCGACCTGCTAGCAACAGAGAGTCGCTTCTCCCTGTGAGAACCATTCTCGTTATCCCATTGACTCATAGTATCCATGAGGACGTTCCTTAGGGCCCTAACAGACCGTCATACACAAACGCGCAAGGAAGTTTTCGAGGGGGTAAGTGGTGTATCCACTGTAAGGACCAACAGAGAGCAAAGCAAAGAATCAGCGCTGCTACGAATGAGAAATCCAAAAAGGACGAAAACCGCAAGTACCCGTCCACTCCGTGATGGAAATAAATCACATATCGAGACTCTTACCACAACTCCTCAACCAGAACATGCTTCCTTTTTGTTTACGGAGGGGGTGGTAACGTTGCGGGTTTTGAAGCAGGTACGAACCCGGACCGTCTCAACACAAATAGTTACACCCGAACTCTCGCACACAGATCTGCACTGGAAAGTTCGGATGCCTTCCCCATATTGAGTGGACTTTTTAGGAAAAGTCTTCCTGGGGCAGACGAGGATTTGTGGGCGCATTTACACCGCAGAAACAGAAACAGTACCCGAGAACAACAGAAGAATCAAACGTATCTGCACTGCTGGTACGATACTCAACTACAAGACTTATTCTCAAAACACCAATACTTTCCAAATACAATCGGATTTTTAATGAAGAATTGCGGGATACTTCAGTAGTACAGAGCGACTGCAAGGTACACATGATTTTTTGAAAGCACCAAAAGTCGGCAATGCTTTTTCTTTTTTCAAAGCAACAAAACTCATATAAATCAGAGGTTGAACTTTAAATAATGGATCAAAATATACTCTCATGAGGCATTAACTTTTTTTTCTGGATGCGTTTACACGAAAATCAGGTGTATAATACAGTAGATTTCATCCCTCGAAAAACGGGCATGATACCCATGTGTTCATAGTCGTACAGTCATCCGCCCATTGCAAGTGATGCAAAGATATCATCCCGCCGGCCAATAACCGTTAAAACTTTTGTTGAACTCTATGCAAATCTTAGCTGTCACAATTTCACACTTCTAGACCAAATCAGTGGCCAGTAATCTTGCCGAGTAAACCTCCAGTCTTTGGCTTTTGTTCGAAAACCCCAAGAAGACTTCTCCACACTTGACCTGGCTCTTGACTAGCATCAATTCCCTTCCAGATACCAGTTTTTTGATAATAGCCGACAACAGGCGCGGTTTGATCGTGGTACGTGACGAGTCGCTTCGTTAAGGCTTCGGCATTGTCATCAGATCGTTGGATCAAAGGCTCGCCAGTGATATCATCCTTCATGGTCTCCTTTGGTGGGTTGAAGATCTTGTGATATGATCGGCCAGATGCTGGGTGGACCAGACGCCCAGTTATCCGAGATACAAGAAGTCCGTCATCGATTTGGAGCTCTACAGCGTGTTGCAACTTCTGGTTTCGCGCGGTCAACATAGAATCCAAACGCTCTGCTTGCACTACTGTTCGCGGGAAGCCATCGAGAATGAAACTAGCCCCAAATTAGCCTGTGTCCCCGAAACTAGCAGCGCACAACAAACTCACCCTCCTTGACACTCAGCGTTGGTATCGAGCTCCGCCTTGATCATGCCAATAACAATCTCATCGCTCACCAATCCACCTTGGTCCATGATCTTCTTGGCTTCCCGGCCCAAAGGTGTCTTTTTTGCAACTTGCGATCGCAACATATCCCCGGTTGCCTTTTCAACACGTTAGAGGTGTGCCCAGATCTCGACAGGAGTTGTTCATTACGTACCAAGTGACAGCATGAAAACTTCTCCTTGATCTTTGGTGCTTGGGTTCCCTTGCCTATTGAATATATATTAGCCGGTGTTTCTCAACCCCACCGCAAAACTCCCCACGTACCAGCGCCAGGAGGGCCCATCAGTACCATTCGAACGCTCTCAGCAGGCGCACTGGTCTTATTGTGTATGCCATCCTCGAGCTTCTTGATCCTCGACTGGAGATCTTGAATTGAGTCCAAGATCTTCTGCGCAACGTCGTCGCCAATTGGTGCCATTGTGACTTGAGAAAACTTGCGAAAACCTGACCAAGGTTACAGGAGGGTCGGGGGGTAGGAGGAAAAGTTATATGACGATTGCTGAGGAATCGAAGTGGTCTAGAAGAAACTCCGATATTAGGAAGGTGATGGGAGGATTTTGAAGCAACGGGCAAGCAAGGTCCACGAACCTGGAAGCTAAAGAATGGCCCTCGGCAAAGATCCGGCCGCGCCAAGCCCGTATGTACTTCCGCTTCCTTTTCCCCTCAGCCGAGGATGGGATGATGAATGAATGTGAAGATCAAAAGGTGTTACAAGTTCAAGGAGAAAAATCAATTATTGGAATCTTTTTTTTTCCAACTCAAACTGAAACCAACACGGAAAATTATATCCCTGTTGATTTGAGTACAACCCCGCAGGTGGGTGATACAATGCACGTGACATCATAGCTCACGATGACTAAGCCGAGTTGGTGAGCTCAAGCAGTCGCGGTCCTCTGTAGCCTTGAAGGTGTGCAGTGCAGTGCAGGTGTAGTAGGTATTATTCGCAAATCCGCAAACCATCTCGATCTTCTCATTCAACCCTCAATCCTCAACATGCCTGCCACTACCGCCGAAACCCTCTCTCTGGTCACCAGAAATGTTTCTGTAGCTCCCCTCGTCCTCCTTTCCGTTGCAGATCACTATGGCCGCTCAGCGAAGGGCTCACGGAAACGTGTGGTGGGAGTGTTGCTAGGACAGAATGACGGAAAGAACGTACGGGTATCCAACAGTTTTGCTGGTATGATGCTCCTCATATTTTATGCCTATCATTAAACATGAAATCCGATGGCTAACTAACACCCAACAGTGCCTTTCGAGGAAGAAGAGAAGGACCCTTCAGTGTGGTTTCTGGATCACAACTACGTCGAGTCGATGAACGATATGTTCAAGAAGATCAACGCGCGCGAGAAGTTAATAGGATGGTACCACTCTGGACCAAAGTTGAGAGCTTCGGATTTGGAGATCAATGAGTTATTCAAAAGATATACACCCAACCCATTACTGGTAATCATCGATGTGCAGCCCAAGGAATCCGGTGTACCAACGGATGCATACTTTGCGGTGGAGGAGATTAAAGATGTAGGTTTAAGTGCTGCCAAAATTTGACAGCATGCTAATCAAGCAAACAGGATGGAACCACCACAAGCAAGACCTTCGTTCACACACCATCGATCATCGAGGCTGAGGAGGCAGAGGAGATTGGTGTTGAGCACTTGTTGAGAGATATCAGAGATGTTGCGGTTGGAACATTATCGACGAGAATCACCAATCAACTCCAATCGCTGCAAGGACTACACATGCGATTACGAGACATTGGTGCATACCTACAAAAAGTTCTCAATAAGGAACTGCCAGTCAACCACGCCATCTTAGGGAACCTTCAGGATGTTTTCAACCTCTTGCCAAATCTCTCTACACCAAAGACCTCATCACATATCCCCAACGGAATCGACGCACCCGTCAAGAACGACAGCGAGTTGGCTCATGCCATGAGCATCAAGACTAATGACCAACTTATGGCCATCTACTTGAGTAGTTTGATCAGAGCAATTACCGCTTTCCACGACTTAATCGAAAACAAGATCCAGAACCGACAGCAACAAGAGGAGCAAGATGCCAAGAAGGACGATGGCAAGGATGAGAAAGATAAGAAGACAACTGGTGACGGTGTTAATGGAGGGAAGGAGGCTAAGGAAGCAGAAAAGGAGAAAGAGGAAAAGGACAAAAAGAAGTGATGTTCATGAAAGTTACGGCGTTTAATTCCCAGCAGGGGTTTATGAGGCATAAGCGGCTGGCATATCATGGAGCTGCTGCTATGCTACTGTACCATAGATTTCCACTTGCAGCTCAATAGAAGCCAAGCAAGTATGTCATCAAAATATCTCACAAGTACTACATACTCTTCCTCCTCTTCCAGTTCCCTCGACTTCCAGCCTGCATTGAGTTGCTCTGTGAAGCAATGTATCCATACCCCTCCGATCCCCCTTTCTCTTCAGCAGCAGGCAGAATATAGCTCTTGCCAAGTATCTCCTCGATGTCATATCATACACTTCGCGTCCCCTCTCCATTCAACCCATAACTTAATCATAAACCCCACCCCTCACTCACTCACTCAGCACCCAACCCACCCATCTCCTCCCTCCCCACCTCCCTCATCTTAACCAACCCCCCCACAACCCCCTCCCACCTCTCCCCTAGCAAACAAGCAAGTAAATGTTTACAAACAGGGACACCCTCTCCACCTAATCCATCTAAACTCCTTCCCCCGAATTCCCATTCTTCATCCTCCTCCTCACCATGCTTCAACTCTGAACTAATTAAATCTTCTGAGTGAAAGTCCGTCCAGGGGGTTGAGATGGTAGATGCGGGAAAAGCGCTATATGCAAATGCGGCACATGTACAATTCCAGGCTTGTAATCGCACTGTGTAGGTTTGTCCGGTGGGTGGGTGGGAATGTGAGGAGTGTGAGAATCGGGATTTTTGGGGTTGGGAAGAGGAGATTTTGTAGATTGTGTTTCTTCTTGCTTTTTCTTTTTCGCGATCTTCCTGGGGATTGATGATTTCTTGTAATGAGGGTGGGAGGTGGATGTTTGCTTGTGGTGGGTAGACTTTTTGTTTTTCTTCTTTGGCTGTTTCCAGTTCTGTTTCTATATTTATGTCTAGTGACGAAGTTGGTGGTTGTGGTTGTGGTTGATGAGGACTGAGGATGATCCGTGTGACTAACCCCCGATCTAGTAAATCTAGGGATTGAAGTAACATCCCCGCCGGGAAAAGGACGTGGAGAGTTGTAAGTAGCGCGCGGTGAGATGGTGGAAGGGCTTTTAACGGATTTGTATTTGTGTTTTTATTTGTAAATTGTTGGGTATAGGGAGCGTTGATTGTTGGTGCTTGGGCTGGTACTGGTGGTGCAGTTGTGAGGGTATTTATGAGAGAAGTGAGGAGGTGGCGGGGTGTTGGGAGGGGTGGGTTTTGGTCCATGGTTTTTTTGGTGCAGGTTTGGAGTTTTATGAGGGCTGTTGTGAGAGAATTGTGGTTGTGATTTTATTAGGTGTGGTTGAGGATGGTGGTTTGGGGGTTGGGTGGGAATGTCGAAATGATGGAGTGAGGTGAGGATGTATGGAGGTCGAGGGGTGTACTCGCTAAGAAAGGGGAGCGAAGTGGTGTGGGTGGTTGACCCCGCTTTGGCGTAGTTGCTTGTTTGATTTATTATTTACCTACTCGAGTAGACTATCGAGAACAATTCGTAATTAGTCTAAAGTTTCAACACTACAAACTTGATTACCTAAAGCCTTTAAGAAACCAAGATCATTATTCTAGATGTACATGTACATTGCAAAAAAGACAAATAATTAGTGCTACACTTTTCGTCTAATTTAAGTAAAATTCAATTTCCGCTTTCTACTGCACATTTAAAAAGCTCAGATTCATTTATATGTATACATTATCTGAAGAGTACCCTTTTTGTATTTACATTTTTGGTTCCTTTATATAAAATTCTATACCCATTCCTTAGGTTCTCTCAGGGTATCCACCAGCCTCTGCTCTCTCGATCCCTTTTCAGGCTCATACATATACCTCCAGCTAGCAGTAAGAGGCAAACTCATAAGGATGCTCTCCACTCTCGCACTAGGAGTGTTCAAACCAAAGGCAGTTCCTCTATCATGCACCAGATTGAATTCAACATATCTTCCTCTTCGAATTTGTTGCCATTCCTTCTCCTTCTCAGTATATGGCATATCCTTCCGTTTGTTGATAATTGGGAGGTATGATGGTAGGAAAGCTTTCAAACAACTCTGGGCAAACGCAAATGTGTTTTCTTGGTCTTTCTCGGTGTCGTCTAGATCATCGAAGAAAATTCCACCAATCCCTCGAGATTCGTTTCTATGCTTGTTGAAGAAATATTTATCACACCATTCCTTGAATCGTGGATAGTATGATTTGTCGTGCTTGTCGCAAGCGTCTTTGATGGTCTTGTGGAAATGAATCGCATCTTCGTCGAATAAGTAACTTGGCGTAAGATCAGTTCCACCTCCAAACCACCAGGCGTTCGAAGTTCCATCTGGGTTTGCGGTTTCAAAGTATCGGTAATTGAGGTGGACTGTAGGTGCCATGGGGTTTATTGGGTGGAGAACCATGCTAAGACCGGCAGCGAAAAAGTCCAGCGATTCAACGCTTGCATCCATAGCCTTATGGTTGACTCTCATTTTCTCAATGGCGGGGCGGGGGAGAGTTCCGTAGACAATGCTGATATTTACACCAGCTTTCTCGAACACATTCCCGTCCTGCAAAACACTGGAAATACCACCACCCCCAGTCTCTCTTGTCCATGTGTCAATTCGGAACTTCTTGCCATCCACAGCCTCCAATTCCCGAACGATTTCCTTCTGTTGTTCCTTTATGAATTCCTCCATTCGCAATCGCATTGGTGAGTTCTCCGTCACACCACTTTCCCGCTTCTGTAAACTGTCCCTCTCAGCAATTGAGGGGCCATCGAGCTTTGCTGGTTCTTCAGTAGCCTAAAAGATATTAATTCCCATAGCCCTATATAGTGACAAGAAGTAGAGAAAGCTACCATTGAGTAGATCATAGCTCCAATAAACACAATGCCAACGCACAGTCGGGTCTTTGCGTATGGAACAACTGAGGGACCTGGTGGTTTTCCTGTAGGTTTTTCTGGGTTCGTAGGTTCTACAAAAGTTCTTCTTTGCCGAAATTGCTGAATTGGGAAAGCTCTAGGTCGAATTTTGGATAAGCTGGAAGCCCGCAGACACGGTCTGATTGAGAAAGACATGATGGAAACGAGAGGAGCTCAAGAATTTAAGGAAATCTGGCAGAGCATTCAAGGTATCGAACTACTATACAACCACCATGGAACGACAATTGAAAAATGGGGTGATCCCGAAAGAGAGTTTTGAAAAAAGGAGGGTAAGTGGTGCTATTCAGATGGAGGAGGGGACCGATGGAATGATGACAGCTGAGACGACAGTGACGGCCATTTTCCGAGATTCTGCAGGGATGCGATCGGTACTTGTGCATGCGCATGAATGCTGACCTGCGAGCCTGCGTGCCTCCAGCTGGGTCGGAAGCCTGAAGATATCGGCGAGGCATCGGCATCGGCACCTCAACCCGCCGAGCCTTGAGGCGCTTCACCTGTACTCCGTACTCGCAGCGAAGTAGCGTACATCATCGGGGGGGAAACACGGCGCTGGGAACAGGTGCCAACTACTCCCTACTGTCACCCGTACAGTGAATGGAAAAGGGGATGGACGCGATGGATGCGATCCCGATGGATTTGTAATAAATGCAAGACGCATAGACCTATTCCATAGTCATGCTGGCTGGTCTCAACCACTCTGATCATTCCCTCGATTCACTGGGGGTTTCCGGGGCCACGTGAGCAACGGTGAACAGTCACTTATCTACAAGTACTAAGCCCCCCCCGCCTAGCTCGGCTGGCTACTTTAGGTACCCGGCCAACTCCAGCGCAAGCAGTCAAAGGGATCCTCCTCCTCCATCATCATCCATCAATACACCTCCAACCTCCAAAACAACTCAACACCAGAACACAACCGTAACCACTCCTACTCCCACACCCGAATACTTCTTCTACCACCATCAAGATGCGATCCAAGTTTAAGGACGAACACCCTTTCGAGAAGCGCAAGGCTGAGGCCGAACGCATCGTAAGTACTCCCGCAGCTACCCCCCACGATAACCAAGTCGCCATCCCATCATCACGATAACTAACTTCAACCTTCGACATCACAGCGTCAAAAGTATTCCGATCGCATTCCCGTCATCTGCGAGAAGGTCGAGAAATCAGACATCGCAACCATCGACAAAAAGAAGTACCTCGTCCCCGCCGATCTCACCGTCGGACAGTTCGTCTACGTGATCCGCAAGCGCATCAAGTTGTCCCCCGAGAAAGCCATCTTCATCTTCGTCGACGAGGTGCTCCCACCTACCGCCGCCCTGATGTCAAGTATCTACGAGGAACACAAAGACGAGGACGGGTAAGTCTCTTTTCCTTTCCTTTCCCCTTTCTCTCCCTTCCCCAGAAATCGATGAGGAGGCCCCTCGGAATGGCGGTGGCGGGGTATACAAGGGGAGACGTAACAAGGCAACAATCAAGGGAACACCAAAAAAGCTGACCAACCATCTTCACCACAACAGATTCCTTTACATTTCCTACTCGGGCGAGAACACTTTCGGATCCTTCGAGACTTCGTAAATCACCCCTTTCTCGGATAAATCCCCTTGCGACGCTCTCTTCCCCCCGGCGAACTACATGGTTATTTCTGGCGTTTCGGAACTTTTTTTTTTGTTGGCTGCGACGGACGGACTTTGTGATCCCATACAATCGAACTCACACTTGTGCAACACTCTGGCAGTTTCCCCCTTTTTTGTTGTTTTCCTTCTGAGAATACTGGGTTAGTGGTCTTGCGGTGGGTGGGGATAGGGGTCAATCGGCGCGGGCCGTTCTATTACTGAGGGCAGGGCTGTCAGACTGAAGAGGAGCCAAAGTGGTTTTAGTATCTTGCGCTTAGGAATAGGTACCATACGATGCTTTCTGCCAATTATGTTTTTTATTTAATGCACCAGATTTGTGAACCGATTCAAACGAGTCCTTATTTGCACAAAAATTGTTGGGTGATATGCTATACTCACTGATCGAGTATCGTGAATCATAGCAGATATCTTGTACTTCATGCTCTTGAGTCACATACGTCTTAAACAAGCTCATGTTGGTAAAGGAATCAAGGCTCTATAATAATCCTGAATGCTTCAATAACAATACTGGTTCTATCAACATTTCTAGCTCTCTAATGGTTGCTCTCCGACCCCTTTCATCAGACCACAAGCCAATAACCGACTATCACATAACCTACAAGCACCCACCCCAACATTCCTCTCACCTTAAAATAGCTTTGACAAGTCCCGAAGATCTCGACGAGACTCTTTACGACGGATGGACCCAAAGAACTGACTTAACTTCTTCCGAACGGTCCCACTCTTCTTGGAAAACGTCCCACGAGATGCACCCTCCTCGGATGCACGAGATGCCCGGTCACGAGCGAATAGAGGACCCATATATTCAACACGGCTACTTCGTGAACTTTCGTAGCCGACATCCGGCGTAGCAATATTGACATCTTTCAATACGGCCTTGTCAGAAGTGGTTGAGCTTTCTGATAGAATAGTGGTCATTGATGTCTTTCTCTCCGTGGTGTTCTGGGGCTTGAGTAGCGTGTTTGTCGTTTCAATAGGTGGCTCTGGTAGACAAATCGCGGATTCCAGGCTGGCTTTATAATTCGCTTGCTGGAGTCTGTCCTCGATTCCTGAGAAACTATGAACACCAGACTCCAAGATCTTGGCGATTTCTGACAACTCTTTGGCGAAGATGCGAGCTTGCTCCCCAACAGTGGCAAAGCTTTCAATGTCCATGTTATCTGACACTTTTCGAACAACCTTGTATCCGTTGGGAGTGGTGGAGGGTTCCTTGATCTGCTCGTCTGATTTTGAAGTAGTGTCGAGAGGTACAAGTTCAGGCATGGAATCGTGGGTGGATATAGATTTAGTCTCGCAACAGAAGTCTGTAGTCTCCGGGTCGACAAGTGGCAAAGCCGTTACTTCAACAGTGGCTTTTGTGTCAGCCTTGGACGAGTCCTCGAAACAATGCCAGGAATCATCCATGAAATCACGATATTCGCCACTATCATAATATGGAGTTTTGGCTTTTTGATTGGAGATGGGATCTTCTGGCGTATATGTCGTAGAAGACTGTTTTGGTAGGTTTGTTCGCTCAGAGAGTGTGTATTCATGAAATATATTGCCTTTGCTTGGTGATTCCGGTTGGTCAATAAAAGGATCGTCCAGTTCGGTAAGGGCCTGTTTCCCAAAGTCCATCTCAAGATGGTCGTCGTCGTATACCTCAGCACTCGTAAGATCCTCGTCATACACGCAATCAGAGAGAGAGCTTCGTTCTTCAAGCTCTCGAATATCTTGCTCAATTTGCTTCATCTCATTAAGCTTTTCCTGGAGTGCCTTTAATTTATCAGCCTTCTTCGATTTGAGCAGATCGACTCGAGATTGGCGAGAGCTCAGCTGTTGAGACTCGCTGGTTTCCAGTCCCTGAACTGGGGGGTCTGTGTAATTCCTGTACCAAGATGCATGTTAGTTTATATCAGTGAAAATATATAATGAAAGGAACTGAAGTTATAACGCCTCTAGAGTATCACAAGTTCTCAAGACAATACGACAAACCGTCGAAATTCTCATGAAGTCATGGCACTATCTCCAGAGCATAACAAGAAACTTACTTGATGAAGTTGTACTTGTCAGGAAGTGTCAACAGCGCGAAATAATCACGTTCCTGCTGTGTCATTTGAGCAACATTTCCAGCATTCAAGATTTGTCTCTCCGCAAGCTTGTAGCTTTGGATGAAATGTGATTGCTGTGTATCATCCATGAATTCAAAGGCGTTCAGAGATTCCTTTCTCAGTTCACTTGGGGGGATTCCAGCTTTAACCAATGTGCGATGTGCTCTCATCCATTGGTCGATAGTTCTTTTAATAACTGTAGCCAGGTTAACACGAAACCATTCTGGTCGATCATTTGAAGTTCCGCAGACCAGCGATACGAATTCAGACTCAGTAAGGTTGACAGGATGCAAGAAGTCCTGCTCTAGGAGCGACTTTGCGCTACTCCAAAGGAGCCCTTCCTGGGCAGCGTATTGCTGACGGGCCAACAACTTCTTAGAATCGTCGAAATCTGTCGAATTTTCTTGTGCATTTAGGCGAGGGCTATGAGAAGGACTTCCACCGCGGGAGGAGAAATCTTCTAGACTACTGATATCCGACAGGTCCGGATCAAGAGCAGAAATGTGTGGGCTCATTGGGGGAGTCAACAAAACGTGGGTACTGTTCGTTGGTAGACTAGGGGTAGACTCCTGGGCAACATTACTTGGTGGAGGGGCAACTTTCAATTCCTGTGAGATCATAGATCCACCAGGTGTGATTGCCGCAAGAAGATCAGGGTGATGGTTGGATGGAGCAAAGTTTGGTATGGAATTTGTTGTACGGACAGTACCCTTCCTGGGCGTTGCTTTTCTTGGGGTTGCTGAGTTGATCGGCGTACATGACTTTACACGAGTTGGTGGACGAGATCTGACGAAGTGATTAGCAAACTGCTTTTGGATAGCTTCGAGGTATTTTGTATTGCAGACTGAAGAGGGCACTGATGCTCGAAAGACCGCGGTGATATAATTGAAGTCAACCGGCAGTTCAGTCTGAGGCATGGAAGATAACTTACGGGCTTGTTACAAGTGCTGGTCTAGTAAAGGTATCACCAAGAGCAGGGTAAGACTTCTTTGCTTTTCCGGTACCGGCCCAAGTTCGAGGAAGTGTACTTGGACGCAAAGGAAGCTTGCTATCAGACGTATTACGTGCTTGAGAACGAGTTGGTGTTTTCTCATCACGAACCTTACCACGTTGACGGCGAGGAGTAAGAGGAACTGGATTTGCAGCATTTCGAGTGGCAGTGTATGGCCTGTCCGGGCTTTTTTCGAATGGAAGTGGGAGCATTGAATGCGAGCGAGCGAGAGTACGGGGTGGACGACCACCTACCAAGCTCGCAGTTCGGAAGGATTCCATGGTGTAGTGGATATTGTGATTGCTGCAAAGAGATAGTCGTAATTGATGTTGTATTGGTCCTATCAATGTATAGAGCCAAAGCCAAGTCTACAGCAATGGCGGATGGATGATGGGTATTGAAAGAGGTCCGACGAAGAGAAAGAAGCAGAGGACGAGGACTCGATGAAGTACCAGCGCCCATTCCTTCTATGATTCCTTCCTTCCTTCCAAACTATCCGTCCCATACCTCTGATGGTGGTTTCTACCTATAGTTTTACATGATTCGCACCTTCCCTCTCTTCAGCCCTTTTTGGCAGCTTCATCCTTCCGAAGCCCAAGTCGCCTGCAAGTACAACGTTAGCTGAGGTGTCTATACATTTCAAAAATAATGATGAATGCGCCTACCTCAATCCGGCATTCAAGGTATCAGAAGTAGAGCGCCCAAGTTCCTTCTCCTCTCGATTGATCCGAGTTGCAGCAGCAGAAAGTCCAATGAAGGCAGCGAAGATTGGGTCTCCAACCTTGGAAATGAGGTGAGCAGGAGCGGGCATCTTTTCTTGTAAGAACGAGACTTGTCTATTTTCTTGAGCCTGGTATTGTGGTCTCTTTTGGCTTAAGAGTTGGAGGGTATTTTGTCAAAACAATGAATTTTGGATGTTGTGAAGCTATCGCAAAGAACCTCGGCGGGGATGTCGGCTGAGACCACCGAGCGACCCAAGCTCCATGTTCGGCCCTTTCAATTGGATAGAACTTCCCCAACCAATGTGGGGTGATTCTGGTCCAAATTCATTTTAGCCTATGGGTTTTGAAAATACTCGAGTATTGGAAATATTGGAGGTAGTTTATTGAAAACGTATAAGTATTTCAAGCAGCCAGGTACCTAGGTACGCTTCTACAGGCTAATCAAACAGGAGGTTGAGATACCGTAGACTTATTCAACTGAAAAAACTCGGTTTCAACGAGACTAGCAAAGAGCAAATCTTTATGCTACCACCAAATCATTACTTCTGGCTCTTACCTAGGTGGTGACTTCTGAGTTGAAGATATTTTCAGCTTTGACATATCACTTTCTATCATCGTAAGTTTCACTTTCTTAAATGCTGGATGAAATTGTTTTCGTTGAGATGCGGGTGCTGAAGTTGAGTGATGGGACTTGTAGCCAGTATTTCAAACTTCAAGTCAAAAATATACTATTACTAGCGACTGCGACGCAAAGTACCGGTTTTCTGTTTCACGTCTGGACTTCCAGAGTGCTGGTTGAAGAAACGTTGAAAAGACATATATATAATTCCTAGGAAAAGCACTACTTATCTCTTGATTCGGGCTGATTCCAGTGTCTTTCTTTGTGATTCCCTTGCCTTCTACTTTGGATTGTAGGATACTCAAACGTACCAGTAATTTAACAGTAAACGTCGCTAGCAGGAAAGTACCACCACAAAACCCCAAACTCAAACTCAATTATAGGGTCAACCACCGTCCGTCCGTAAACACGGGACTTCCGACAGTCATATATTAATAGCACGTTTGAATTACATTAAACATGACGTGGAAAAAAATTATATATCTCCTCATATATAAGTAATACACTAGGTAGTTACTCATCCCTTACACACACCAAAATTCATCCAATCTCCACGTACGCCTCCATAGCAACAAAGTTTAAGAAACCAACACGATGAAACTCCTAACAACACTCTCTCTCATCTCGCTACTCACAAGCACCGCCTTAGCAAATTGCATTTCCCTAGGAAACCTCTCGGAGACACAATGTAAAGTTTGTTATACCATGACCTTACAAAATCAAAATCTCCTTTTATTAAAGCACGAACTAACAACACACAAATAATATAGGGTCAAGGAACTAAAGATTTCGGCTGGGTTGTGCGTATCCCAATCACTACACTACACTACTCTCACCCCCCCTCAACTTTCTCTACAATCTACAATCTATAAGACCAACGATTAAAGATTTCCTAATTAATAGTGCGACGTGGTCGGTCAAATCCCAGGGGACGATAATCAAAACCGATGTTACATCGTCGAGAAACACACGGGGGTAATCAAGGAGATTAGGTGGTGTGTGAGTATATATCATGTTGTATCCCTATTTTTGAGAGGTTTATTAATTGATGGGGTTTTAGTGTAACTTTTCGTGAGGAGATTAGTGTTTTGTGAGAAAGATTTTTTTGTTGTTTATTAGACGGGTTTTGGCTTAGGCTTGGAGTTACTCCTTTTGCTCGGGTTTATGGGGGAAGATATGTGTATTTAGAGAAACTTTGCATATTGAGAGAGATACAACATTGGAATAGATTTACCAGGACATAAATTTATTTAGCATTCCAAGGAGCCAGCCAAAATGAAGAGGCCAGTCAGTAGCTGCCCTGGGCACTTTTAGTCCAAAAACGCTTTCAGAAGCAAGTACAGTGACAACTAGAATTATAAATCTCTAACTACTGCCTGTAGCTTTAGCTTTAGTAGACTCCACTACACACAATAAGTCTTTCCACATACAGTATCTATAGCTCACGATACATCACCTCACGCGACTCTCTCTCAACCACACTCCACTCATAAACACGCATTTCATTCTCACAGCCACTTGATTTCCTAGCTGAGAAAACTACCCTCATCTAACGTACTGTCCAAGCATTCCCATCTTTAAATCCGTGAAAAAATAACCAATTACGCATACGTTCATAGTATAAAATCACGGGCTTCGTTATGTCGTGGTGTCTATGAGAGTAAATATGCGAGGGAATCTATTCGCTTAGCTCGGGGGTCGGTGGTCCATAGACGCAATGTGTTTGAAAGGAGACACCTACTCTAGCGGTTCGGTTGAAGACCTTCCTTGGCGAGGTAAACTGAAAACCAGAAGTTAGAAGATGAAAAATTAGACTCGTAACATATTCGCAATAGGAAAATAGAGGTTGGAATCAGGCGGAGTATCCCCTTCAAGCTCCACCTAATATGAGAATCTTAAGTGAAGTGGCTATTTTATATCATTGAAAGGAGACCAGAGTATTTCACAAATCACGAGGATGATAGCATGAGCTGAATAGGTCTAAGAAACGCTAAATTTTCATTTCGAGATTCTTCTAATCTTCAATTTGGTATCTCAAGAATTCCAAGTTTTTCTCCATCAAAGCCGTTCCTGAAGACTGCTGCTTCTATGTATCTGCTTGAACGCGGATTGCTTCTTTTTGGGCCAAGCGATTCTGCCATGAATTTGGAAGGGCGACCTTCAAATTCATGCCCACAATATACATTCTGAATTCTTACGTATTTTCTCGTTCGGTTCGTATTCACCATCACCTTAACTAGACCCACATCAAGAGCCTTGCAGACACCTGTTTTTGATTAGCTAGGGAAACCTGAAAATTTCCATGGAACAAAACATACCCAAGGTAGTCCTCCTTGATACTCGCAATAGCGTACATACTTCCTACCTCGGCTCTCGTACCAATCAACTTCACGCGGACGTGTGTTCCAATCTCAATAACAGAGTCTTCGTTGTTGGTGAACTGAGGTGGAGTAGCATTAGGGTCAAACTTGATATCAGGAGGAATCAACTGTTGCTAATATTAGCCTCATCCCAAGCCACCGATTAGTTTACCTACATGCGAGGACACAAATAGAGGAAGGGGTCCAGCATCTGCAAAAAAGCCGACCTGGTTGACCGAAGTCACAATAGCGTCAACCTGAAAATCAATAAGTATGGGTCCACCACGAATTCCGCGCCGCCTCTCTCACCGTCTCGCCCTTGAAAGGTCTCCAGACCACAGCTCGATAGCTCACGTTGAACTCGGCCAAACCACTTCCTGGCAATACGCGACCTTCGGAAATGTTCACCGTGTCCATTATAGTTATGATGAAGTATCGTCCTGTACAGGTTCCCTCGACATCTTTCAAGAGCTTTCCCGTCACCAGCTCGTGCATGCTTCGGCCAAAGTACGAGGGATGCAGGGTGACCTGATGGGTCAAATTTAAGACGAAGAACATGACGGGCAGAAGTCGCAATAACGATTGTAGACGCGCAAGAGCTGTTTTGGGTTGTTGCGATCGCGATGGAAGCAAAATTCACGCGGCAAGTATTTTGGCTCGGCAAAGGAGAGGTTCTGGCTTTTGTCTTCGAGAATTTCGATTCGATGGTGAATCTATGCGCGCCGCAATCTTCAAGTGCGCCGTTCGCAGCTTATGTATAGTACAGACTTCACCTCCTCCTCGACCGCACAGTTGCGCTGCTTAACCTGTAGATGCGGTATGGATATGGTATATGCTGGGTTGGGCTTGAACTCGAACTACTGGGAGAATCTGCCGACATCAGTCCAAAACGCGATTCTGTGCTGTGATTCGCAACATGACGTACAGTACACAGCTTCAAAAGAATGGAGATCGCAAAATGGACGCTCTGGCACTTCTCTGGGGGCCACAGAGAGCGCACAAAGAATGCGGGAATGGGAACGAGGACGACGAGTTGTTCCTTGTCAAAGCAAAGGCACAAAGGGAAGATTTGAGCTGCCTGAGCTGTTGCTGGCGGAGCGGAAATGACAAGAGCGGAAGCGGGGTGGAAATACTTGGCAGAGCAGCTGTACTGGAACCATTTACAGTGTGAAAAACAGCGCATACTGACTTGAACGCCGCCCTGCGTAGAAAGCAGCACCCGCTCCATTCGCCAGAGCGCAAGCCTGATCCCTAAGCATGAGCCTCGGAGGAAATGAGAACAGCTTCATGGCTTGGCATGTGCGCGGATCACCAAAACCGTCCTGAATGGCATCCACATCCAGCGAACATCAACCCACCTTCCCACCATCACCACCACCAAACTGAGTCGCTATCGCGTCCAGTGATGATCCTACGTTCAGAACAATCGCGTTGATATCTTCCCTCGACGTTGAACTGCCACCTCCCTTTCGAGCCATACAGCACGCCACGAAGCCATTCCATCCGCCGTCTCCCCCACAGCGCAAACCACCCCGAGTCAATCGCCATGTCTCTAAACCTTGAGAAACAGCTGTGCTTTGTGAGTCCGCCTCGTCGCAACCACCGCATTCATCAACCATGAGAAACTGACCGTCGGCACAGTACGGCGCATACCATCACAATCCGACTAATATCGCAATTCA
The DNA here is from genome assembly GCA_900536425.1 of Hymenoscyphus linearis. Lineage (NCBI taxonomy): Eukaryota > Fungi > Ascomycota > Leotiomycetes > Helotiales > Helotiaceae > Hymenoscyphus > Hymenoscyphus linearis. Next base: position 18,369 of record UNPR01000047.1, on the reverse strand, counting down.
CATGACATGTGTCCCTCTGATTCTTGCTGCCAGTTTACTTCTTGTATGCCTTATCTCCTCTGGTACCGGTAGCCCTTGGAACTTTTGCTAAACCATATATCAGGCTTCCAACAGCCCTACGTTAATACCTCTGCCATCATGGCTAACGGTTCCTAATCTTCCCCTCAACCTAAGCACCATTGCCGCGCTTCTATACAGCGGCTTCTATATCCTCCTCGAACCAGTCGCAGGTACTGTTCTCTTGCCAATAATCATTGGATGGACCGCCGCTTCAAATTATCTTGTTGCGACATATCCTACAACAGCCAACACTTACGGTATCGCTGCTGAGATTATTTCATGGGGAGCTCAATTTGTTGGACACGGGGTTTACGAAGGTCGTGCTCCAGCTTTGTTGGATAACTTGCTCCAAGCTTTAGTACTGGCTCCATTCTTCGTATTCATGGAATTCTTGTTCAAATTCGGGTACCGACCTGAACTTCAAAAGAGAGTTAACGACGCCGTCGAGAAGGAAGTTAAGAAGTTCAGAGCCAGCAAAGAGGCCAAGAATGGAAAGGCCAATTGAAATCAAGTAACAAGGCCTTATTGAGTAAAATTGGAGCCCGGGGCGGAGCTGTGTATAGAGTGGGGGATATATGGTAGATGATTCCGGATGACCCGGTCGTGTAAGATGGAATGACTAAGGGAGAGAGGGTTGGTGAGGAAATTGGAAGAACCAAGTTGAAGCAGGACTTGGATCATGGCTTCAGAGCCATCTGAAGAGGGCAGGTATGATGGACTTTTTTTCATTGCAAGATGCGTTCAAGGTTGGTATTCCGGTGCTACGGTTATTACGTTAGTTTGGTACCTTTTCCGGCATTTGACAAATCCACCGCAATGTTTTCACACGAGGCTACCCAAAAGTGCATCAAATTTCTCAAATTGTTTCATACCTAAGGATCCACCTCTCTCTTGTGTAGGTCACATGTCACTTCACGTTTATCTAATGTGAGTCATTTTATGTTCTAAAATTTTGATTTGCTGTATTTTCATTTCCATTCTGGCTGAGTAATCTACCTAGTCTATCTTAATATGTAGAAGAACGATCTGATCAAATTGTTAGCAAGGCTACTTTTATACTTACCTAAAATATGTCGAAGTTCGAACTGTCGATGGCCATTGTCAACGGCTTTTGGGGATTCGGTCTGACTGGAGGAAGAACTTGTATACTTCAATTTGCTGGAATTTGCCTATAGTATAAAATGTTATGTTAGTCAATGTTTGTTACAAAGCTTATTGCTTATTACCTATATCTTTTGCCCCGCGTTTTCGCTTAATTTGTTAATCTGGTGAAGGTTCGTACCTATATCACAAAATGTTAGCCAAATGTCCTTAAAAGAACCCTCCTTTACTCACGTATGTTCATCTTTTTAATCGTATGCTATGCTTCCTTCTCTTTCATGTTTTTCTTCAATGTAATTTATTTGTAATGTATGAAATCAGAATACCGTCTCAGACTTTCTGAATCTGTTAACGCTATATTCTGTGAACCCGGAGTGTCCAATCTATAGGGTTTAGTATATGTTTGGGTCCCTCTTCGCCACTCGGATCTTTCTCATCTCAATCTCACCCGGACTCCGCTCTGGCGTGCAAGTCTCATATCCATCCGTGAGGAGCACCCTGCCCTGGATAATGGCTTCGGGTGGACAATACTCCCGGAATTCTGTCAATATGACCGGCTTGTGCTGGTGCGTGGGTAGTGGTGGGTAAGGGATCGCGAGAAGTGGCTCCTCGTTGTGCTCTGGCTTCTGTGGCTCCTGGGTTCATTGGTCCGTGGACTGGCGATGGTGCTCGTCGGGTTGCTCTTGCTTGTCTGAAGAGTGTGCCTAGATTGCCGCGGTGGACTGTGTCAGTTGACCCGTGGACTGGTAGTGGTGCTCGTCGGGTTGGTCCTGCTTGTCTAGACGGTATGCCTACGTTCTTCCAATTGCCGCACCGGACCTGGGCTATGTCAATTGGCCCGTGGACTGGCGGTGGTGCTCGTCGGGTTGCCTGCTTGTCTGGTTGGTGTGCCTAAGTTGCCGCGGTGCTGACTTGCTCCTCTATATAGATGAGGAGGTGTTGGAGCTTGTTGACTCTCTTGTCTATTAGGGGCATTATCCGAACCTCTCTGAGAGCGATCAGGTGTTGTGGTTTGAGTGTGATGTCTGGTGCTGCTGCTGCTGTCCGCTAGATAGGCTGATGAAGAGGAGCTCGAACCCTGTAGACTTGTGGTGCTGTCGGTAAATCGACCCATATCAACAGATGTTCGAGGGGATGCTGGTGGCGAAACTGGGTACCCGGAAATACTCGTCTTCTCAATGAGACGGAGAAAACTATCCACCGCGTAGGGATGGTCGCAGCATAAGCCGTGGATAGGACTCCGGCTGCTACCAATATCTGGTCGATTGATATTCTTCTCTCGGCACTGGCGACACCAGAACATGCCTCTTGCCTCATTATAATGTAGCGGATGCGCTTCATCCCCCATCAGAAATCTCGGGTCTTTAAACTTCCAGGTCTCGAGTGGCCCGAGAGTCCTATTATGGAAGTTGATGATACCAGTCACCCTACAAATCTTTCTTTTCACTTGTGCGTGTTCTCTAAGGACGTCAGAAAGCTCAGATGGTGGTAGAGCCAGGCAATTGGTACAAACGCGGCCTCCATGACTAGCAAAAAGTCTGGTGTTCTGTTCATCGCTTGGACAGATTTTCGGTTCACGAGAACGCGAGCTAAATATTGCGGTCAAGAAACTTGGATTATTAGCTTTTTTCTCCCTAAGTGGGCACATCCAGACAGTTTTCTTGATTGTATGACCACAATCGGTGTGAAGAAATTTGTTGATTTGACACATTATGGTCAAATCTCTCAATAACTTGGTTTGACTCTAGGAATCAATCTAGTGTGTTGAAATGCCGATTCTAGTCAGTAGTGACTAAAGTGAGTGATGTGTGTGGGAATGTTGATGTGGGCAGATTTCTTTGATTGGAAACTTTGATCAAATGGGTTTCTAAGGCATGAAAGTTATACACATTTAACTTTGAGGGTTAGGACTGTTCTGGGCACTGTAATCAGTCTAGATTCCTGTTTTTAGTTTGCCTTTACTACCGCATCAATAAACAGAGAGAATATGAAGTGAGTGGAAAAAGTGATGTCTGAGATCTATCTGTGATGATAGGAGGAGAGAATATGAAGTGAGTGGAAAAAGTGATGTCTGAGATCTATCTGTGATGATAGGAGGAGAGAAGGTCGAAGAAGAGCTAGTAGGGGTGGAGGGACTAGTGTTGAGTTTGGTTACATTGTTCTGGAACTGTAGCTCCTCTCTTCTTTGTCATTATCTGAAAGACATCAAACAATTAATTATTGAAGATATCAGGAATCTTTCTTGTGGAAGCACTCCCTTTGTAGTTCCTGTTGCCAATCTTTTTGTCCCTCTGCGCCAAAGGTACAAGAGCATTGTTCTATGTCTAAACACAAGAAACGTGAGACACTGTAATAAATTCAGTCCGCAAACTTGGCTGTAGTCTACTAGATGTGTTTTTGCATTGACAAGGTTGTAAAAATTCTGCTGTAGTTTCCGAATTTCCGAATATTCATCCAGAGAAGACTCAAACAGTGTTTTTTTTACAATTGTTGAGATGTTGGCAAAATGTATCACATAATGCATTGGTTAGTGCTTCTCTTCTTTCCTTTCCTTTTGAACTGCCAAGAAAAGTGCTCAGAGCTAAGCGAGGTGTTGAAAGGGGTTCAGTTTATGGTCCAAAGTCACAAGATAGTGTGTATTTCTCTGCTTTTGTTTCAATCCCAAGCTTTGATTTCCTAGTCGGCAGTCAACAAAGTTTTAAACATAGTATCTTTTTCCTTCAAGATTCTCACCCAGAATTCTGAAGCCTACTGGGGCACATGCATATGCATAGAAGCATGTCACGTGAGTTGTTATTATGATGTGGGGGTGAGTGCTAGAGTCTTGAATTTTGGTTGTGAGTTTAGTCTAGTGGTTGAAATGTTGTTGATTGGAAAGCCAGAAGCTTCGTATAATGATACTCTTACCATTTGTGCGCTTTGGTGGCGGGTAATTAGAATCTCAACACAGTTGATCACAGGTAATGTTGAGGGAGCAATTATTCATTATTAGGCATCCCTAGATAATGGCGGATCTAGGCAGTAGACACCTGAAGCCTGAGACTGTGTATTATGTTTTAGAATGAACCGCTGCTATTGTGTGAGTGACACCGCACTGGCAGAATCGCAAGACACATTATACGTTATTTAGATAGTTATACGCCTCTGAAGTTTTTATTGTCACAGCAGTAATCCAGTACATCAAAATATGTTTCAGTATGTTTCAATATGTTGCGATGTCAGTTTGCTATTTGCTATTTGACTTGTTTGTAGCTTGTTTGTGGTTGTAGTTTGTACTACTGTTTGTACAGGCATTGTTTGTAGGAGGGAATCAGAGGGCTTGTCATATGACCTCCAGGTATAAGTAGAACCTGTAGCCACACCCACTTAACTACCCATACGAATACAATACCACTTTAGTTACACCTGTATCTTGACTTCCAAAGTCAACCAACACAATGGGTATCATATGATTTGTGTTTACTGACTTCTACTACAAACTGCGTATCCAAATGGTCCATCGCATCCTATGCAGACCCAAAAGAATCCAGCTCACTTATTTGGGAGTAGATTCTGGAATTACAGGCATTGTGATCAAAGCATTTCCATCACCTCCAATCCACCAACTTCTTCCCTTCGATCGCACTCGATTCGAACTCGCCATATAAATTAGCAAGTAGACGTATGGCACGGTGATCCCCCAGCAATAAACTTGAATTTCACCGAAATCATCAGTCCGCAGACAAGAGATTCCCCATCCACCTTGGTTCTGTAGAATGAAGTTCGCGAGAACGCTCCAGCATTTTTCCTTAAATCCCGGTTCCCAAGTTGTGGTGTCGACACGCCAATATCCTCGCTCGGTAGGTCTGAGCTCCCGTACTTGGTAGAGAGGCCTGTATAGAGCTCCGTTTGGGTCCTTTTTTGCGAGGCCATGAAGGGCGGGAGTGATGAATGATTCAGGGTCAATATGACCTGTTCCAGTAGGCGGTGGAGGAGGGCGTGCTTCTGTCTTGTCGAGATGGGTCGGTCGTTGACTTGCAGATGGCGGGGAACTGAACACGGGCGTCGAGCGTGGGGTTCCCTGAACCGTAGGCTCCTTTGTTTTTGAGGGAGTGGCATGGGGTCGGATTTTGTCTAGCTGCTTCCTAGTGGATATTGAAGATGTCTTTGAGGGGGTAGTGTCATTTTGAGGCTTATTTGGCTGCTCCATACTGGGGGCTGAAGGTAATTTTGAGGGGTCGTCGGTCCTTGCATTGGAGGAAGATTTAGAAGAGATAGGTCGAGTTAGGGTGAATTTTGTACGTTTCGGCGGCGGCCTGATAACAGTTTCGGGAATAACAGATATGGAGCTTTCTACTTCAGCCATGGAACCTGGCACCTCAACCCCTGGACTTGTCTCAGCCAATTTCCGTTTCAACGCAATCACAGAGTCTCCGGTAGTCACTATAGCTCGGTGTGGAGTTCGAGGAATATTTCTCATTGATTTTCTTGGTATCGTTATTATATCTGAGTTGGTAGAGACAGAAGAGGGGGTATTTGGTGTTGAGTTTTCTACATTTGTGGTGAGAGACATTAAGGACGCTTTATTTTCGAGTATTGGAGCCGCTCTTCTCACTAAGGGAGGGGCTTCGATATGTTCAGAGGACTCGGATATCGTTGTCTTGCTGAGTGGTGCCCGAGAACTAGACCTCACTGACGGCGATGGTACCCTACGCGGAACGTTCCCAGAGCGAAGCTTGAAGCTTACCATGATCTCAGATGGGGAAAGTATTTTTCCAGGGGCGGATAGGGGAGTAGGAGAAATTTCCAAAGTAGATGATGGTGGTATAGGAGTTGACGTATCTGGAATAGTGCTCTGTGCTGCTGGAGTATTTTCTTGCTGTGCTAGAGGCGCTTGCACTGAAGAAAAGGAAGTCCCATTGAAGGCAAAATCTCGTATGTCCGAGTCACTAGTCTTCTGGCTCTCAGTGACCCCGGAAGATGGTTCATTTTGATTCTTCTGCCTCTGAAATCTAGCATTTTCTTGGGATCCAGACTCCGCGTTCTCTAGTCGCTGGAGGTAGTACTCCAAAACCCGAGTAGGGGAAGAGAGAACTTGTGAAGGTCTATTATATTCCGGTTGCGAATCAGAAATAGTGCTCCGAGGAGGGATATAAGAGTCTGTCGATTTCTGACTTTCAACATGTCGTTGGGCTGGGAAATGAAGCTGAGAGCACGTGACCTCGCGTTGGTTTCGGATTGGTGGAGAGTTCGCGTTGTTTGCTGCACTTTGAAAGGACAATTCAGCGGAGCAAAATGATCGACCGTGCTCTTGAGAAAGTGACTGCGTATTCAGAGCCTCACTAAGGCTACTGTCGTCTTCTTCTTCCTCCTCTTGGCTAGGTTGAAAGGATTCCCACGATTTGACCTCGGCTTCCTCGTCAGCACGCACATGACTTCCAAGACGATCGTTGAGCTGGCTGTTTTCACCGTCTTGTTCCTCGAAAGATACAATAGAACCATCGGCTATTTGAGTCTCTTCATCTTCTGGAAGTTGGAGTTCCTCAAACTCTAGTCTCGTTGCAGGCACGAAATTCAAGTATGCGCGTGCCAAGGCCCTGTAACGAGCATCATCTCGAGATGTGCTAGGGGCGGAGATGTGTACCAAAAGCTCAACGTTGGAAGGATCCATTTCAAGAATGCCTCAACCAAAAGAACAAATGCGAAAGTGGTGCAGGCGATTAATCTCCATGCTGCAAGTTGGTTATGGCCTGTTGTGAATTGGTTATGGGAAATCAGAGTTCTGAGGCCATAACAAGTGGCCACTGCCAAGACCATCCCCTTTAGCTCAACCGAAATCCAGCCGAAGTGATTCAAAATTCACGGTTGCAGTCCTGACCTGGTAATTGTTGTCAAAAGAAAAGAGAGGGAACAACGACTCCACTCTTTTTATTATGGTCTTTGTTGGCGCAGAGACATCTGCCATCTCATTGATGTGGCGCTTCACAGGTTACCTTTTTGATTGTGATAGCCATACAATTCTCAATTAAGCGAGAGTACCCATCCAATATATATGTATTAAGTAGAGACTCAAGCAAGTTTGATGGCTTAAGACTTCTCAAAGAGATAATTTATTGACCATTTATCTACTTAAGTCTTGTGTAGTTATAGATAATTGGTTTCATTTGGTTTTTGACTTGTTTGCTTGCTTGTTCAACTTCGCTGGCAAAAGCTCTAAATTTCATCACTCACTTAGGTATACAAACGAATTATGATTGGAAGAAGGTCAACATGTGATAGAGAGTTAAGATAGCGACTCCGATAGTGACTCCGATGATGATGATGCTACGGTGAGAAGATCGGAGGATCAAGCCACACACTATCTGATAATCTGGCCAGGAGCTTGCGAAAATTTGTTAAGCCTAACAACTCATACTATTCTTTGACACACACTGCCCCCCTTATTTTCTCTGGAAAACAGGCTTGACAGCATAGACATGGACATATTCAACCCCCCACCACGCGACAAGATGGAGACTATTGTGACTTCAGAAATCGTACCCTACTCCAGCATGACAGGCATGCGATTGCGGAAGGCAGCAGATCCCATGGTACACGGAGAGCTGCTCACGAAGTATTCTCTGAAACCGATGAAAGCATTGATGAGTTCCGGATGGTATTGGCGGATGAATGACCCACTACTCGAGATAGAATTGGAGAAACGAGGACTTATCACGCAGCTCGAGAAGGACTTCTTACGCGCTCGCGAACAGCTTTTAGCTGGCAAAAGCGATACGATGCCTTCCTGGAACATCATGGACAACCATCGGCAGCTATTCTGCGAGAGACTTGCAGCAGATGATCAGAGTAAATGGTAAGTACCCCGCTCTCACAAGCAGGTGCCTTCTTTGGGGTAATCTAGTGCCGATATACCTTTGCAGTTTCCACGTGGTCCAATGAACCGGCAAATACTCTCCAGATATCCTCAACGAAGTGTACTGACTCCGCCTCTCTGCAGGTATTCCATCAAACGAAGAATTCACCGAGCACGCGAAGCCTCTGGATCCCCTGAAGTTGCTTCGATTGAGACTGCAAAGAACGAGGCACGATTCCACAGGAAAATCAACAACTTTGGACTCACGGGGTGGAGCTATACACAAGAAACAAATCTTAAGACGTTTCCTAAGTTTCGAAGATTGCCAATTGAGGTTCGCTGGATGATTTGGAAATACGCATTACCTGGGCCACGGTTGCTAGTTGTACGTAGCACCACGAACAATTGGAGTAGTCATAGAGTTTGCGCCTGTGGCATTTGTGTTTGGTTCTCAGGTCCTTATCATACGCCGGTAAGCTTATTAAAGTCCACAGCTTATTGATTCTTGCCGGTTTGAATACTGGAGGCTAATCTTTGTACCTTAGAATCCTGCTCTCCTCTTCGTCAACCATGAGTCTCGAGTCCAAGCTCTCAAAAAGTATCGCCTGATTTTCGGCACAACAAAAGTTTATGCTGACCTCGCTGGAGGTGACATCCTATATTTCAGCCATTCAGGACCAGACAACATTCTTGGTTATATCAATCATAAATCGCCGGCTGGTTGTACAAACTGTCGTGATCTCCAGGAAGTTCGGCATATCCTCCTTTCAGCTGAAGCGATGAATGATTATCTAATGAATGAAAGACTTATCGCCAGGAACAACAACCAAAGTCCAGCGGCAGGTGTCTTGAACAGGGCTATTGCCCTCCTCCCTAACTTACAAAAACTCTGGTTTGTTGGAAATGAGATTTACCCCATGTTATTACACGAAGCTGGGGCGCTTGTCGCGGAGCTCAAAGAACCTGAACCTGCATACGCTGATTACGCGCAACTGAACTCAGCCCGTTCTAAAAGCTTATGGACCGCTTATTACCCAACACCAACGGCTGCCGCATATCTGTTGGGTCAAATGAGGAAGCTCTCCAATGAGGCAGAGGAGGTTAGAAAGAGCGGAAAGATTGGAGGTAGAGCGCGAGAGATTGAAAGAAAGATTGAGTTCGGAGTAGCAGACTTGTATTTGCTGACACGAAGAAGTATGAGATGCGATCAGGAGGTCCGCACAGGAACTTCTCAACAGAAAAGAGAAGTTTATGTAAGTTTTACAATTTACACCATGTTTCCATCGCTAATATAATCGCTAGGTTGGACCAGGAGACTATACGATGCTATTCCGAAATCATTTCGCACCCGCCTTGAATCCGTCTAGCAATTCTGTCCCTGGTAATACGTTCATGTAAATAGCTGAATTGGTGCCGGAAGCTACACGTATCAATGAAATACGATTTTTACTTTCCAAGAAGGATAAATTTTGCAGAATTCCTTTTGCTTCATCAGTATGACCAGTGACATGATTTCTAGTGTTAGGTTCGCTGCGTACGCGTAGTACAAAAACATTAAACGTAGGATCTCCCGAGTTGTGATCACGTGACCAACCTCGAGTAAGCGAGGTAGCTTGTTTAGCACAAATCTCAGTTTGATTCAATAGATTTAACTACGATTGGATACCTACATAGTACAAAGGGTTTTCTACTAGCAATCAGACCATAGAGATACCTTATTGAAACTCTGTAATTCAAAAATGCTTGAATAAATAGTAAATAGTAAATAGAAACTTTTGTCTAAGGTTTTAGCATAGCAAATGTTGCTAAGCATCTATAAGAGATAAGCATATCTTGTATTGATTATGATATTATAAGACGGATTTCGTTATTTGAGACATTTTAAGAACTAAATTAACAACTTGATATGACGAGAATCTAGAGTAAAGTAGCTGGTTTTACAGTATCTAAGGAGAAAAAGAAAAACATACTACCTACGATATTTAGATTATACAAAAACAGCGTCCCAACTTAAAAAACGCCTTATTGGATATTGCTACGATTAATGACCACGTCAGAACTAGGTGTTTAACTTAGATTTGCAGAGTTGTCTTTCCCGTGAGGCAATTGTAAACCTGACATGTTTCAATTGACTTCTTTATGATACCAATAGGACATATCCTCTGAGGCCCTGTCGATAGAATGGGACTAGGTAGAAGAGACAACCTCTTGTCAAAAGACTGACTGGCTTATAGTCCTCGACCTCTTTATTGGATTTCTAGATCCATGAAATGATAACAATTATGGCCAAACTAAGTGACAAACGTGGCGGAATACAAGGATGGTTCTAACACATTAGCAGTTGAATTTGGGAAGACCCAACCTTTTTTTACCTCTTGGTCAGTTACAAATTCAGCACAAGACCTTTGAGTCCTTGATGTTGAGGTATTGAGCAGTTTAGAATAACTCGTATTTTTCACGTCTCATTAATCTGGTATGCTAGGACAAACAAAATTGCTTGTGCCAGGTTTTCGGCATAATGACTCTTTATTATACTGTATACAGAGTAATGTCTAGGTCTAGTACAAACAAGATTCGAACTTCATCTCCTCAAAGACCCCTTTTCTAAAGCTGGTTCTGGTAGCATTTTGCTTTAACGGGACTAGAATGGCCATTTTGGGTGACGTTACGTTGGCTCTCCCTCATAAGTCTTAGGGACGAAGGCTGAATACCTGTACTCGGTGCCAATTACTAATTTTTAATTTGGGCTAGCCTTAGTCTGGAGAACTAGGATTGAACACCTCTAAAAGTAAATAGCATACAGTCAGCTGTGGGCGACTGGAAATTCCAATTCCAGCTACAACGATGGCCTTCAACCATTTCTCCCGTTCTATGTACTTAGTTCTTAAAATCGAACCCAACACTCTATTGGAGACAACCCTGTATCACAAACATATGCCTCTACCCAGCTATTCCTCTAAACACTATATCTTTGCGAATATGTACCCAGGCCAACAGACACCACAGAGAAGAAAGGGGGTGAGAGAGAGGTTTGAGAGGGGTACGGGGACACTTATAAGGAGAGGATGACTAGCTTTAAAGGTGAAGAGAAGGGGGGGCGATAAGCGAAATAGAATGTGAGGGAGGAGAGAAGGGGGTTACGCTAGCAGTGATTTTCAGATCTCTGACTAGTTCCTTTGTGCGATCTAATAAGCTTTTGAAGGCGCGGGAAGTATGGGTAGAGATTTGAGCGATGTAGTTAATTTGTCGGGACAAGCATATAAGTAATAGGTTGTGTGGAAATCTTTAGTCAGATAAGATGCTACAATGTTGACTATTCTTCTCTGGATCTCTTTTGCTGGAAACGTGCTTCTATCGAACAAGGTTATTTAGTGTTCAATATTCATATTATGATAGAGTTTGGTATCGTTGAGGTGCCTCCCTACTAGATACACACAATAAATGATATTCAGTGTCTTATAAAAGTCCGATGATGAGTCATGAAAATACTACAACTAGAATATATACTTCCCACCTGTTACGGGAGATTTTCCTATAGGTTTGGGTAACCATTGATGAAAATCATGTTACCTACTATCACTACTGTGATATTTTCAATGTCGACGATGAGGTTTTTCTCATAGAAGTAGTCAATGGCCTCATAGGAGAAGCGTCGATTAGCGACAAATATGCTGGTATTTATACTCTAAGTCAGGTTTCCTGTGGCTGATGTAATAATGTTCTTTTCTATCGAAAGTGCTTCATCCCAGCCCATTTCTCGAATTTCTTGCGAAAGGTCCATGAATTGAGTAGGCATAGTGCCTTGTTATTTAGAAATGTGTTTATTTTAGTTGTCACAGAATACAGTCTTGTATAGACTGAGAAGATTACATAAAGGTTTGGATGCTATTGAAAGGTGAAACTTGGGCGGGGTAAATTAAATAGTAGAATCACTCTTGTTTATTAAACAAAGGGATGTAAATAAAGACAGGTAGGGGGAAGCCTTTCATCTCAAGAAGACGACTTGGGTGGATGACCAAGAAGTAAGAGGTGATGTAAATCTACTACAAATTTAATGAATAGCCTCTTTCTCTTAACTACGATAATCCTATTACTGCACGTAGACCTGGGTGATAATATAATATTTATTCCAAAAACAAGATAAGATATTGTGATACATTGCTAGTCTATTACCTCGAAGTGAAGATAGACATCGTCTAGATTGTAAGAATATCTAAGTAATATCAGGACTTGTAATTAGATTAGTGTTGGTGTAAAACAGGGTGAACCAATATACTCTCTTTGTGAAGTATAATAATCGATTGAAGAACTAACTAAGGATGCAGCGTTCGAGGACTTAAGTACTCGAACGCTTGTGTCATGTGACTATGTAAACATGTGACTTGTGAATAACATATATCCCAACAATTAGTATATTTGGGGTCGATTTTGAGGGATCTTTCACTGGTGGTAAGGGGGTCGGTTTTTCCCTTTTTTTCTTCATCTCTATCAAAATAGTATATCGATAGACATATATATCAAATCTAGCCTAGAAAATGCTAGGTTTAAAGAAATTGTTAATCTGACTATCGTAGTCAAGTGTTTACAGTTACAAATCGTAGTAATGTATTCGTATGCTAAGCTAAAAGAGTGTGGGTTACAAAGTACAGTACAGCAATAGTTGCAACTGCCAACCAACTATGGGCAACACGCGTAAAGCTCGCTTGGCATCCCTTTTCGTGGAGCTCTGTGTCGTCAACCCAAGGAAAGTCATCAATTGCGTTCCCTTTATACAGCAAAACTAAAGAAAAGTTGACAACTATGGTTGAACCACCCCTGATTTAATAACGTGATGTAGACCGTTTTCGGTTTCGCTTCCTCTAAATATGATAGCTGATACCCGTTCTTAGAAGATATCCCTTTCATGTTCCAACAAATACTCAGACGTCAGAACCAAAGTTTCTAGTACCAAAGCTCAACCAAAACAAAGCTCAACCAAAACAAAGCTCCCCAAAAACCTGCTCAGTCCACTAATACGCAGCCTTCGAAAACAGAAGATACTCATATCAACCACCTACTTAGTCCTTAGAACCAAAGTTTCCAGCGGCAAAGCTCAACCAAAACAATGCTCTTTAAAAATCTGCTCGATCCACTAATGCGCAGTCGAAACATGCCTCGAGGCGAGAAAGATATCGTACCTCGCATCAAAACCTGTCCCGAAGTAATTCAAGTAAACAAACATCCCACTCTCCACTCCGCCTCGCTAACCCTTACAGCCCCTACCTCCAGCCTGGCTACAAACAGCCGAGCTTAACCCTGGGTCCCTCCATTGATCTCCAAATCACGTGAACCATTCCGGCAGATCACCAGCAGCCCTGGAGTTAATACAGACAACAATACTACCGAACCCATCCAATCTTACCCGCAAATCAAATTTGATCCCTCTCAGAAAAAAGATTAGGTCCTTTTTCCACATCAATACCGAATCTCTCCCTTATCTCAATTGATCTTTTCCATCTTCGGTTACTTGCAGCCCGGGTGGCTTGAAGTGTACCTAGGTATTGGGTTTTCGTCACATGCAGTCTCGCTACTGCATGCAGATGTACTGTACACTAGGTCCCGGAAATAGATAGGAGATACTTGATAATATGAGTACTACCTAAAATTTGAGCCGTCTAGAACCGCAAGCTCGCAGTTGTTCCTGTCTTTTGAATTTTTCATGGGGGGGCCTTCAAAAGTGGAGTTACAAAAATTATGGAAATCTTATCATCGACCTATATAATGCCGCTTACAGATTCTGGAAGAACCGGGTTGGCGTAAATTTAAGTAACTGTATAGAACAAGCAAATGCGAGTACGGAGTCCGGCAACCTCGGAAGAATGATGATGAGAAGGCTAGGCATGGGATGGGGTAGCTCTCGGCAGAAAATTACAGTTTCTGGATGGGGAGGTAAGGTGCAATAGTAAGGTTTCTTTTCTGGTTCGTAGTTCGTACCGTGATAGCGGGAGCTAGGTTGTCACGCTACGATGATGGTAGAAGGGATGATGAAAGCGGGATGGGAGATAGGAATCATAAAGCGAAGAGTTAAATCAAGTGTTTCTGTATATTGCGGAGAAGGGTAAGATTTTGCTGAGCGAACGCTGAGCTTGATTGGAATGGGTTCTAAATATGGGTACGGAGTGATTTTTGGGTTTATTAATGATGTATATCTAGGACCGATTTATGCCCGGAGTGATATACACTACAGCAGGATGGGTTATTATCGGAAATGTAAATACAATAATTGTAGAGGATGTCCAAGGCGGAATACAGAGTCTGAGTTGTTCGAACAACTTACAGTTATTGCGTTTATTGCGTCTAGAACGATATAGAGAAAGAAGCAGCTCCACAACTCTTTCTTCCAAATGACCTCCTATGAATCGTCGTCTTCAACTGAATATTACATGTTAGATTCTGCAAAGTCTCCAACCAATCACATCTCAAACCGCAAGTATGGAAACCCCTCTCTAAGAAGAGTAGACCTGTAGGTTTAGATTTCGATCCAGGGACTCTAAGTGCGGAGAGGGCCGTAAACGATATGGAAGGGTCTAGATTCCGATCCAACCAAACCCCCTCAAACTCTCCCCCAACCCCCAACCCCGAAATCCAAAACCCAAAAGATTGATTGATTAATTGCCTTTTCCCCAGAGGAAGAAAAATAAATTGGTATGGTAAACCAGTGACCAATTTCAATTCCATGACACGGAAAGAAAAATCCCCTTGATTGACTCGCGTGAGAGCATGTGTGATCTATCTCATGTGTACAAGTGCTGTGCCTGAGTAACGGGAAAGAATCAGAATCCAACCTTGGAATTGAATTAGATGGGTTGCACGATGTACACCCGACTCCACGTTTTGGTGTCAGATCACGTGGTGTGCGAGGTGGTCAGCAGACGGGTTTTTTTTATTTTTGGGATGCTTGGGTTAGCTCAGCTGGGAAAATGAGAAAGGTTTACTGAAACTCTTCCTACCATCCCCACATACACGGGAGAGACATTGTGCATCCGGCTGCATCATTGATGACTCGAGATTTGCAGTGTGACTGTGTGAGAAGTGATGGAAGCTGGAGGAGTGAGTGGAAGGGTGAGCCGACGTCGACGCGGTATGAATGAGGGGTCAAGCATCAACACCACACGAGATAAAAGATTATAAGGATTTCATGGATGGGGTGGGATGTACTCCGTACTCGAGTATATTGTACGTACTCTACTGTATGTATGGTGATATCGGAGTGTGCGCCGTCGGGTGATGCCAGTTTGACCTGTTTCTAGAATGCCATGGGGAAAAGCAAATTGAGCTTGGGGCGACACGAGAGACGTCAATGAAGAATTCTAAATTCTTCTATTTCTTTTTTTCCTTCATGTTGTACGCCGTGTAGTGCAACCCAACTGCGGGTTCACCGACGGATCTGGTGATGGGCCAGGTAACAGAGCACGCGGAGAACTCGGGTGTCCGTATGGTCTCTCTCCCCTTCAGATTTGGGTTGTGCCGCCGCTTGGGGCTTGGGGATGTTGAACATGTAGTTTCGTGGGTGGTGTGGTTGACAGTTTGAATTGGTCAGACTGGCTGTGCTCTATTTGACTTTGGGGAAATGCGAGGTTTGAAGGTTACCTATCGGAATTGGTACCTTGAACCTGCCCTAACTGAGCGGCGGGTGGGGGTAGAATCGTAGAGACTGGACGATGAGTGGTATTCCTGCTGCCGTGCTGACGGGTGAGCTTGTCTTTGATCAAGTTTGATGGCATCTACGGAGACATTGGTGAGACGTTTATCCCATAAGCCAATGCCCGGGAAGTATTTTTCTAGATGATGGTTTTTCGAGGGGCCGTTGATGTCGTGGCCAACAGCTAGCGTATGCAGCGGCAGCTAGCCACAGATGCAGAGTGGGGCTTGTGGTCCAATTGAGGGATCTACTCGAGTATGGTCATGTTATAGTCGGTGTTCAGACGAGTTTGGATGGGTCAGTAGTATTGTGCGAGAAGCAATCGTGAGAGAGGTGGTTGTGGTGTGGTGGTTTGATTGTGCCGTAGGTGTAGGTAGGTAGGTAGGTAGGTAGGTAGGCCTTTGAGTCCTATTCGATATAAAAGATATAAATTGAGGCGGGGGCGGTGTGACCGTGAGAGAGGAAGATGATTCTGCAAAATGATTCTGCAAAGAGGTGGGATGAGGAGCATTTCATGGGAGAGCATTTCTGCGAACGCGTGGGAGCGAGACAATTTGCTGGTGCTGGTGCTTGGTGTTGGGGGGATGGATACCATAGGCGAAGTAGAAAAGGAGATTCATATCAGCCCTCGATCGCCTGTCATGTCAGACAGTCAGGGGAGGAGAAGATGGATGTTGGGATTTGCCACCATGACCGTGACTATCCGTATCCTCGTATGCTCGATGCGCCTACGCCTACTAGTACGCCATATTTTGTATTCTTCATGTTGGTTGGCTTGGGTAGGGACTTCAGCTTGACACAACACCATTCATACGATGCCATGCAAGCAACCCCGACTAGGTCAAACAACTAGGTCAAAAAGAAGTTTTTCAAAGTGGTCACGGAGCGCTTATACAGAACGTGGAAGTCTGCCCCCTTGACGATCAACCCCCTCCTATTGCCATTGTGGCATTGCCTTGGATGAGCGAGGGACCAGCTGCATTGAGTGTTGCTAGCTAGCAATTCCCGTCGCTTCCCCTCTTTGTTACCAAGCGATCTCTGGCAGCACTCTGGCACCGCACCCAAGATAGAAACCAAGAAAAGCGGAATGGGATGGAAATAGTCCGATGGCCTCATCACAGATCTTCTATCACATCCATAACATAAGAGATGTCAACACCACAACGCCCTCGATTCTTGTCCATCCTCGCCAATTCCCCTTCCCTCCACCTCCACCTACACCTACCTCCATCTTCAGGTCTTCAGGCCCGTCAGATGTCATATGAAATGGTGCCCCTGAGGCTACAGTACAGAGCCTGCGGTGGGATTCGGACAAGGGAAACGGCTAAGCAGAGTGATGTCTTTTGAATCTGGATAATAGTCTAATAAGATCGTCGTGCATGAAAGTTGCAAGCCAGTGATGCGCCAATGGTCGGCCCATATTGATATTACTGGCTTCCATAATACATGACCCGACAAGGATGGTCCCCTACTCTGTTGATGGGCGGCGAGACAATACGGCAACAGTAACAGTAACAGTAACAGTCACAGAAACAGTACCAGCTTGACAATTGGCTTTGCACCTTTGCACCCTTCTTCTGAGGGTCGGTGATGAGTGAACTTCAGGGTATCGGCAACTCGCTCGCTGGCAGATGCCTGTGAGAAGTGGTGCGTGCCAGCTTGACACATCAGCGTAAACGAATCCTGTGCCAATCCTGTACCGACGCCATACACTTGACTCTGGCAAATCCTCGAATCCATCTAGTACTCGTACCAGTAACTAGTTCAGAGTTCAGGCCTGAGAGCCGGCGTCAATGCAGACGAGGAATGTTAGTCAGAGACGAGGCGTACTATACTACGGATTAGCAGCACAATACTGACAATAGTATGTATGGGTTAGGATAGGTTAGTATGTTAGTATGGGATAGTATGGGATAGTATGGGATATAGTGTATTGTGTTGCCGAGTGAAGGAAAATGTGCGCCAATGGCCTCATTTGTGGAGGAGGAGGAGAGCATGAGACACCACCGCCAACGGTGAAGCTGCTTTGCGATGCCGGTGCCGGTGCTGGTGCTGGTGCCGTTGCCACAGCGAGGTGTAGGTTGGGAGATGGGAGATGGGAGATGGGAGGGAGATAGGTAGGCAGGTAAATGTAAAGGAATTCTACAGACAGCACTGGAATTCAGCGCAGAGCCATCACCATTGCACCAACCTACCTACGAAGCGGCGCCGCACACCAAAAACCCCAGATGCCTCGACAGCGGCACTCCCCTCCTCTGGCGTCTTGGGGGCAGAATTGCCTTTGTTTGGTTTCCTTATTTATTATGGGTCATTCACTACGTACCCCCCGTGCGATTGGTTGCCTCGACTAGCTCTCCCCGCTATTGTTCCTAATCCAGCATCTTCCCAGCGATTGCCAGTTAAGGCCATGTCTACGCGAGAGGCCGAGGGTCCGTTCCGTTTACTGAGTACTCACAAAAATCCACCTGCAGCGACCTCAACGGCGCCTCTCACGACAACCTTCAACGACACATTATACCCCCCCCATTGCCTCCGAGTGCGAGAAGTTCACCGACTACTCACCGCAGAGCAGAGCTGCCCTTCAAGACGCTCAAAAAAACAAAAGTCTCTTCTCCTTTGCTGGTGCAAGTTTCTCCCAATCTGCGACTTCCCCCCTTCCAAAAGAAATCAACCCTCGACACCTCAACCACCCCCC